>OY776125.1:39224512-39519512 GCA_963675135.1 Galeopsis tetrahit
ATGGTACAAATAGTTTATTCTGATGTCAGTTCTATATCATTATTCCGAGTCTAAAAACACGCGGAATGATCAAGAATATCATCAAAACGTAGGCTTTAGGACATAGGAGAAGAAAAAGACCAAGAAAATGAGACCCCTCTTATCATCTATTTGATCCCACATTGTTGGTAATCTTCAACCCATTTTCCTCAATATGTAATTACTTAATTTTAATAAATTCAAAATTCAGTACACGAGTGATGAATATACCATTTGGTTGAAATGAGGATAGGATAATAAAACCACACATTTGTATTACACTAATATGGCTCTCAATGTTACCTTCAAAAAAATAAAACCACAGAAATTCATTCAAACAAGAACCTCATTGTTCATTAAAATAGCAATGCTACTAAAACAACAGAAATTCTCACAGATTCATGCTTCAATGTACATTAAAAAACAAACAAACCTTCTATGTACATGTTTTTCCTCATCAGTGGATGCACAAGCACATACTTTTTGGGATCTTGGTGTGGCCAAATATACAGTTTTCCTGGAGAATGCTGCTGAGATTAATGGCTTTGGAGAAGGGTATGTAACAGGGGCTAAATTGGCCATCATTATTTTAGTTTTTTTGAGAGGTTTTTGATGAATTTTGACACTTTCTTAAATGCAGACAGAAATTAGTGTTGTGGATAGTGTCTGTTTACATCCTTTGATGAAACTAGGTTGTGATATTTCATTGGTTGTTTTATGATAAGGTCTAAATCTTGTGGGGCCTTCTTCTATTTTCTCAAAATTCATTACATATTGTCAAGAAAGTCGTCAATTCAAATCTTTTAAATTGAGTTGTGGTATGCATATGAGCAGATTCTGATTTGTATTTTAGAAACAAATTGTACAACTAAAAATTTTGACCCTCTATATTAGAACAAATGGAATACTCTTTTTTTATCAATATTTTAAAATAAAGTATGATTCTTGTAGCAAGATCAAAATTATCCAATTCGAATTTGTTACTGAACACAATTAACCAATTCCTGAAAATAATCAAATTGTGTCATGCAATTAGGTGGGCAGTAATTACATGTCAACTTTTTGATCATACGAGGAACCAAGAAAAGAACTAGTGGACACCCTGATTTGTGAAAAGCAAGCAAGCAAAAAATTTAAATACCTTAAGTAAACAAAAAATATAATTGCATGTATTTCGAACAATTATGCAATTATTTGACACGCTACAACAATAAACGCTACAAAAATGAGGAAAACGGAACTCCCAAAATTGACAATAATTCCAAATTGAATTGCAGTAAGCAGTACATATCACCCCACTACAAAATAGAAATAGGTAAAAATTTGACGCCAATAATAACTCTTCACTCGTCATCCTCATCGTCTTCATCAACCCCAGCAGCAGCATTCAGAGCATTCAAACGTTCGATCAATTTAGCCTTCCTCTCTTCATAAGTGAGCTTCTTCAAGTTGAACCTGAGGAAAATCAAAGAATAAACAATTGGACAGAGTATCCAGAAAAATTTGTACACAACAAATCAAATAAAATGATTTAATATTGAAAATTGTTAAAGAAGACTATAAGAATGGCCCACCTCTTGCGTTCCTTGGGTGGCGGTTTCACAGATTTCGTAGGAGTTGGGTCAGCACGAATGGCAGCATGGACTTTCTTGTACAGTCCCTCAAGGCTATCTGCTTCAACTCCTTTCTTAATAAACCCACTGAAGTGTGATTGATATTTTTCTGGTTCATCTTCAATCAGAGTCTGAATAATTTCAAGAGGATAACAAAATATCAGAAGTCAGTTTTCACTATTCTATTGGCATCAACTGTTGTTTCTTATTATTATGTAAGATTACGAAAATACCGTCATATATGATGAAATATGCCCCCCATAGATATACTTCCTGTGAACTTCTGGATCAAGCTGCTTAGAGTCCTTTGAAAATCCAGCAAACCTCTTGTCACTGTGAGGAATATCTAATCCACCATCTAGAGCACCCTGTAATAATTGGCCAACAGAAAACATTAAAAGCATGCCAAAAATTGAAGGTACTTGAAAAAACAGCAGATTTGAACAGAAAAGAAATAAAGAATAATAATCCCATTGGAAAAAATATCACATAGATGCAATCAACAAATAAAAAAATAAATGACATACCTTTAGTGCACCAAAAACACGATTTCCCGTAGTTGTTTTAATGAGGCCAACATCAAGCAGAGCACGGAAAGGCCTTCGGGACTCTGCTGGCTCGACTGAGTAATCCTCTCCAGTAGCCTAATCATATAAACGTCTCAAAGAAGTCATGCAATGGAACTATAATGAACTACAAACCCAAAATGACAATGTGTTAGCAAGCATCTGTTATACCTCTGTATTTCCTTGATATTCCTCGTCCATCTCAAGCTTTTTCAGGGCACGGCGAGCCAAAAGAAGTCCGGTACAATACGCTGGTCAAATAAATTGTAATGAGGATTTAATCTATGCAAAAGTACCACGTTCAAGTGCAATATATTCCAAAGTAAACATGTGAGGAAAGGGATAGATGTAGTTCCTAAATTCACTTCACTCGTCTCTTTATCTGGGGGAGGTAAAATTTACCTGCAGCGTAATTTGTGAGCCCAACTTCAAGCCCATAGTGAGGCAACTCATGGGCATATGCAGCAGCCAGAACAATATCTCCAGTAATAGTGGCAGACACAACTTGCGCAACAATATCCTTATTGGTCTATAATTTGATTAAGGATAGCAACTCAAATACGAAATTAATTAGTATGTATAGCCACAAAATCTAAAAACATTGATGGCCATGCTTCTATACCGCAGTATGAGCCAAAAGGAATAAACCTCTGTCTTTTTCAGAAAGATATACCAGATATCAAGTGTAATTTTCACCTCAAAATGATATCACCAGAAATAAAAGGTGGGAAAAACCAATAAAGTGTTTTATTGCATTACTTGCAAAATGAGGATACAAATCTAACAATGAGTCTGTACTTCGGTGTATTGTACTTGTTCTTGTCCTGATTGATTAGACGAATTCTAGCCCTGTAATCAGTCTTCCCCTCTGAATGATTAGAAAAATCAATTAGAAAACTATCAGTCCAACTATTAAAACATGATATTGAAGGCCTAACTTTAGTGTACAACGAATCCATAACAAATGTATCATTATGTACCTCTCCTTCTCTTGAACTTGACCTGAAATCGCTTGAAGTATGCCCTCGACTTTTGTGGTTTGACGAAAACCTGAAATGAGGAGATTTTTTCACGACTAAACTTAAACCAATAGAAAACTAAAACAAATTTTGGCAAGGCCCATTGGCATCTATATGAACCCACATAGCATGAAGCATTGCACATAAATGTAGTCAATATCCAATAACTAAGAATGAAAATCATATTGCCAAAAAAAAAATCCTATTCTAAAAAAATAGTGCATAATATAGTTTTCAGATCATTTTGAAATATTATAACCTATTCAAGCAAAAAAGATAACAGTAACAGCGACAAAATTTACAGATTTGTATGACTATATAAAAAGGCTATTGTAACATCTCAAATGAATTTCATATTAACAACATAAATTGGGACCAGAAACAGAAACCATACACACTTCATATTCCGAAATTTAGCCAATATCTAAAATAAACAACCACATTTTTCATAACTATGATTATTCTACCCCAAATCTAGAAAAGGCATTCGATTAAGGAACAGCACCACAACAGTGAATCTCATGAACCTCCTTTCCCGTAACTACCTAAACCCCAACCTTTTGAAATAAATATATATATATATATATCAAACGTTGTATCCGGCAAATTCCCCTTCCACCCATCCTTCTAAGATATACCAAGAAAGAAAAAAAAAATGACAGCTAAAACCCCCCAAAATGTAAATTAAAGTTCAAAGCAAACACTTGAACTCTGTTATTTATTTTTTTCACTAATGCCTCCATCCAATTCACCACATTTACTCCGCAAAGCAAATTTACAGGGTGTGAACCGAATTTCTTGATATCAAGCCCAATATCACACAGCCAAACAAAGAATACACACAAATAGAGAGGCGTGGAGTAAATTAGAAGGTACAGAAATTGAAAGCACTCACCATTGTTGCGGTGAGACTGAAGCTGCGTCACACCAGTAAACAGAGCAAATGGGAATTCACAGGAAACTTTATAGCTGAACCCTAGAAACTGAATTGGGTAAAATACGGAAATACCCTTGTGAACAAGTTGATGGGCTTGAAAGCAAAAGGCCCAGTGTTTACTATTGGGCCAACATGGATCCAACTTTTATTTTCGTCGATTTCACTCGAACAATTTTTCGGGTTTGACTATTTACACCTCCATTTCGGATAGATGCACCCACCCGATGTATACACTCCCCCTAAATTGGTAACCGAAACCGAACCGGCAAACCGCCGTTTCCACTTCTTTTTTTTTTTCTTTCTCCGTTTTTGCTCGTTTTCACTCCTTTTTCGCTCGTTTTTTATTCGTTTCAACTCTTTTTTTAGAAACTACATTACTAGAATTTAATAAAAATTATATAACTTAAATTTATACATAAAAAATAAAAGAATGGTGTATTAAAAAAAATTAAAAAAAAAAACCGAAAAATCGGCGGTTTCGGTTTGCCAAAATCTACATCTGAAACCGAACAGCCATTTTCCGGTTACGGTGACGGTTTTTCGGTTTTTAACCGCCCATGTCTACTTTCCTCCATAAAGTCTCTATCACTACCACACCCCCAACCAAAACCTAATTTTCAACATCAAACCCTAATTTCTTCTTCATCCTCATCCCTCCCCCAAACACCTCAACCACCCGTCGCCGCCCTCGCGGCCCACTCGTTCGGCCGCCACGCCCCTCTCCTCCTCTTCACCCCTCGCCATTTCTGTTAAAAAAAAAAATTACAGCGGCCACCCCCTCTCTCTCTCCACCGGCGCGGCGCCCTCCCTCGGCCGCCGCGCTCCCATTTATGTAAAATAAAAAAAACTTCTCAGCGGCCGCACGGCCCCCACCCCGATTTGCCACCCACCCAAGTTTGTCTGTCCCGTTTGATAGGGTTTTCTGCTTTGGCATAAACCCTCTTTTTTTTTTTCCGACTATGTAATGTCGACCAAATATACTCTCGTCGACAAATTGTTCTCGACGAAGTGTATTTGGTCGACATTACATGGTCGAATTTTTAAAAAAAATGTATTTTTTTTTTCGATCAATCATTTTCGAACATATACACTCTCGTCGACAACGATTTGTCGATGGGAGTGTATATGGTCGACACTGATTGGTCGAAATTTATATAAAAAAAAAAAATTGTGATTTTTTTAAGTATATTTTGAAATTTCTGTATTTTTTTTGGTTTAATGATCTCCGGAAGTAGTGGTTTAGGAGGAAGGTGAAAGAAATGACTGTAAGTAGTGCATGTAGTATGCTGTATTTTAATAGAGGGTGTTTTAATTTTTTGTTCTATTATTTTATTAATAAACTGAGTTAATAGAGGGTGTTTTTAATTTTTTATTCTATTATTTTATTAATAAACTGATTGGGAGGGTGCATCTCTCCGAAATGGAAATGAAGGTGGAAATAGTCAAACCCCAAATTTTCACTTTGATTGAATCTTAATTTGCTAAATAAAATTTCGGAAACAAATAGTATATAAATTAATAAGATTAGAATTTAAGAATATAATTATTTGTTAATTACTAACTCATTCACCTATTTTTCCTTCTAGCTTTGTTGGTTTTATTAATTTTAACGAGGTTTTGAATGAGTGGATTTGATTTGAAGAGGTATTTCAAATGAAATAATTTAAAAATAAATGGATTTCAAATAACATGGTTTTAGTGAAAATTTAAAATCTTTCAGTTTTATTTAAAAAGTGTGTGAGCAAAAATCTAAGTATTTGAAATTCATTCATAATCCAAAACAAGTGGAGTTGATTTAGATGGTGGATTTAAAATCTATAGATCAAATATCTCCATCCAAATAGAGTCTAACTGATTGTTTGTAATTAGACCCTGTTTGATAGGGGCGTTTGAAGACGGCTAACTTAAGGGTTTGGCTATATACCCTTCTAGCTTTGTTAAGTATACTTCCCTTCCCCTTTACATTTATTAATTTAATAATAGTGTAAAATATCTAAACTATCTTTATACTAAAATGACATATACATACACTCTCACTTTTCAATCATAAACCCTAACCCTAATTGAAAGAGAGCAGCATTCGCTGCCACCTTTACATCTCCAGTTGGTGCCTCTGCTCCAGCCGTCGCCGCATCTCCGGCCACCGCACCACCAGAATTTTTTTTTAAAAAAATACATTTTTGTACACTGGTTTATCTATGAAAACCATGCTTGTCAACACTTATCTTAAAGGTCTCTAACATGCATTTGATAAAGGGTGCACTTATCTTAAAGGTCCAAGATTGAGGCCCTAGCCCACCTAGGGGTGTGCACCGGTCCAGAACCGGACCGGACCGGGACCGGTTTGGACCGGGACCGGAATTATAAAATTTTACGGACCGGAGACCGGACCGGACCGGTAAATTCCGGTCCGGGTTTGGACCGGTTGGACCGGATTTTTTATTTTTTTTTTTAAGTTTATGGAAGCAAGAACAAAATTGATGAATTTGTGTATGAAAATTAAAGTGTTAGGTCTTCATTACGCCAATGTGAATTTTATTTACATTATTATTAATGATCTTTTGACCCTAAAAAAAATTAAATATGTTTGTTAAATTATATATTTGAAAAAAATGTAATAGATCTCAACACATTTTCACCAATTACTTGGTTTTGAAAAATAATTGAGAGTGCATTAGTAAAAAAAAAATTTTAAAAAAATTAAAAAAAAAAAAATTCCGGTCCAAACCGGTCCGGACCGGAATCTAACCGGTCGGTCCGGTTCCGGTTCGGTTCCGGTCCGGTTCCGGTCCGGTCCGGTTTCGGTCATTTTTCCGGTCCGGTTTTTTTTTTTGCACACTCCTAAGCCCACCCATTGATTACTGTTGTACGCCATATGTCCATTTGGCCGAAAACATGGGGATTAAAAGACTCACATGAAGAGTGTTAACTAATGTACAAATTCAATTACCTTTATGTCCAAAAAGACAAAAACCCTACAAACAGTGTCATTCTACATCTCTAAAAAAATCTACCTTTGCGATTTGGCGATACATAGAACAATGCCATTCTTCATCTAAAAAAACGACCTCTACTACGAACGATTCCACTACAAAAAATTGCCCAAAAGGCATCGGCAATTGGCAACGGCAGGCGGGCCGATGCGAATTGGCATCGGCATTTAATGGCCGATGCAAAATGGCATCGGCAGTGGGCCCCGATGCGAAATGGCATCGGCATTTAATGGCTGATGCAAAATGGCATCGGTAGTGGGCCCCGATGCCATTTGGTAACGGCCCCCCCGATGCAAAATGGCATTGGCAGTGGGCCCAATGCCTTCCCCGTCGCCCTAAATGAGTATAAATCGGCCAAACACCTCTCTTCCAGAATGTTACAGCCGCGCCCCCCCCCCCCACCTCCATTGAAGCGAGTTTTACACCTCCACCCTCAAAAATCACCTTCGTTTGCGGATCGAACTCGGTTTTTGGCCATTTGTGTTCTACACTTCGACGGGAGCATTTTTACGGTAATTTTTTTCGTTTTCATTGGTTAAATTTGAAGTTATATGTGTATATATAGTTTTAGTATATATATGCATATATGTTGTATGTATATATAAAATTGTTAGAAGAATTGTTAATTTTTATTTATGCATGTGTTAATTGTTAGAATTTATAAATTGTTAATTAATTATGTTGTGTTAGGCATGTATTTATATGTATGTTTTAATAATTAAGTTATATGAATTTATTTGTTAATTAGGGTGTTAGAATTATATTTGTGTTATATGTCTATATATGAATTTATTTGTTAATTAGGGTGTTAGAATAATTATTAGAATATAATTAGAATTATATTAATTGATTTTAATAGAGTTGGGAAATGAGACGTTGGTTGTTTGTGTGTTTGTAGACGTCGATTGACATGGATTATTCAATTCGTAGTTGGATGTATAGTCCAAGATTAGTGAATGGGATTATGAACCCCGGATTTGTTAGTGGAATAAATGGATTTATTGAATTTGCTACTAGTAATCCGAATTCGATTTGGGAAGGAAAAATTAGGTGTCCTTGTTCGAAAGTTAGATGTCGAAATCAAACTTATATAGATCCTAATGAAGTGAAATCTCATTTATATCGAAATGGTTTTACACTGAATTATTATAATTGGATTTATCACGGGGAAGAGAGTTGGGGTCCACGTCCGTATCAAAACACTAATGAATATGCGTCAACTTCAAATGGCGTTGACCCAGCGGGACCTAGTTCGTACCACACTATGGTAGAAGAGTTAATGGGTGGCCCAAACATTGATTTTGGAATCGACGTGGAAGAGAAGGCACTTAATGAAGAACCCCCTAACGAGAATGCGGCACAATTTTACGGCATGCTTCGTGCAGCGGACCAAGACTTGTATCCTGGTTGTGAATCTCATTCGCAGTTGTCATTCAATTCCAGATTGTTGAACATTAAAACGGAAAACAGATTGTTTGAAAGGGGATACAATCAGGTTGTTGAGTTGATTCGTGAGATTTGTCCTCCCGAAAATAAGGTTCCCAAGAAATTTAACGACACCAAACATTTGATGAGTGGGATGGGTCTTCCGGTAGAAAGGATTGATTGTTGTGCACAGAATTGCATGTTATTTTGGGGTGCAGACAGCGAACTAGATTTTTGTAAGATTTGTGGTCGATCACGGTATAAGCCGAATAGGGTTGATGTAGATGGTCGGTTGAAAAAGAAACGCCCGGTTAAGGAGATGTTCTACTTTCCGATAATTCCTCGTTTGCAAAGATTGTACATGTCCAAGGCCACTGCGAAGGATATGACATGGCATGCCTCGTGCGCTTCTGATGACTCTGGTGTTATGCGTCACCCGGCAGACTCGCTGGCTTGGAAGCATTTGGACCGTTCGTATCCTGCTTTTGCATCTGAAATTAGGAATGTGAGGTTGGGCTTGAGCACAGACGGTTTTGCACCGTTTGGAATGACGGGAAAACAATATTCGTCATGGCCAGTTATACTTACTCCGTACAATCTACCCCCGTGGTTATGCATGAAGGATCAATTCATGTTTCTTTCGATTCTCGTGCCCGGGCCTAAAAGTCCGAAGGACAAACTTGATGTGTTTTTGCAACCACTGATAGCAGATTTGAGATTTTTATGGGAAAATGGGGTGCAAACTTACGATGTTGCTAGAAAGCAAAACTTTTTGATGCGAGCTGCACTTATCTGGACCATTAGTGACTTCCCAGCATACTCAATGTTGTCTGGTTGGAGTACAGCCGGAAGTCTTGCTTGTCCATATTGTGGAGAGTACACCGATGCATTCTATTTGAATAAAAGTCGAAAGAAGTCGTGGTTCGACAACCACCGAAAGTTCTTACCACCGAATCACACGTGGCGAACGAATAAAACTGCATTCATGGCCGGAGTAGTAGTCACAGATGATCCACCGCCTATTCGAACGGGTGCAAGTCTCCTATACGAAATTGATCATTTGGAATATAGAAAGGTTACAGAGGATGGTGCTGAGGCTCACAACAAAAAACTTTCTAGAGGGTAGAAGTGGAAAAGCATTTTCTGGGAGTTGCCGTATTGGAGTACCTTGTTGATACGACACAATTTAGACGTGATGCATATTGAGAAAAATGTGTTTGATAACGTATTCAACACGGTGATGAATGTGGAGGGGAAAACAAAGGACACGTCTAAATCAAGAGATGAGTTGAATGATTATTGTCGTCGTCCCTCTCTCAAGAAATGTCCACGTACATCAAAGTATCCTAAAGCTTCTTTTTCGCTTGATAAGAAGCAAAAGGATGTTATTTGTAAGTGGATAAGTGAGTTGAAGTTTCCAGATGGATATGTGTCTAACATGTCCCGTTGCATTGACTGGTCGAAATTGAAATTGTATGGGATGAAGAGTCATGATTGTCACGTGTTTATGCAAAGACTACTACCGATTGCTTTTTACAAAATTATGCCACTCAATGTGTGGAAAGCAATCACTGAGCTTAGTCTATTTTTTAAGGAGTTGACTTCTACAACCATCACAGTTGACAACATGACTCGACTGGAAACAGATATCCCAATCATCTTGTGCAAGTTGGAACGTATCTTTCCACCCAGCTTCTTCAACTCTATGGAACATCTACCTGTGCACCTTGCATATGAAGCAAAAGTGTGTGGTCCAGTTCAATACAGATGGATGTATCCATACGAGAGGTAATTTAATTAATTTCTCATACGATTCTTCAAATTATATGAACTTACGATTCTTAAAATTTAAATAGGTATCTTCGCACCTTGAAATTAAGCGTGGGTAACAAAGCATGTGTTGAAGCTTCGATTGCAAATGCATATTTAACTAGAGAGGCGTCAATGTTTTGTTCTCACTATTTTAGGACCATGTTACGACAAGGATACACAATGTACCTCGTAATTACGATGGTCGGGACGAAGTACACGAGTATGTCGAGGGCACTTTTTCCATATTTAAGGCGACTGGCAAACGATTAGGAAAGCCTAAGAAAAGATGGATTTTAGACGAGGAGAAAAAAGTTGCTCATACGTACGTGTTGTTGAATTGTGATGAGGTGCAGCCATATGTTCAGTAAGTCAATCCGACTAAAATGTTTGTCAATCAAATACTTAGTGTTAACATGTCTTATTAATCTTATATCGATCGTACGTAGGCTATTCATGCAACAACTTCAAGTTCTTCAACCAAATCTCTCGGCCGCTGAATCAGATTTAAGAGTACAAGATGGATTTGCGTCGTGGTTTGAAGACATTGTAAGTTATCTTAAAATAACGATAAATTGCGTCGTGGTCCCATCATTGGTTAGAAATTCTCACATTCATTCGGCTTATATATATATAGGTGAAGATAAATCGCGTCGAGAACAGGTTTTTATACGATCTTTCGGCCGGTCCGTCTGGTCAAGTTCTTACGTACGTAGGGTATTACGTGAACGGGTACAAATTCCACACCATGGCTTATGGTGCATCTAGAGCAACATCAAACAGTGGGGTTTGTATCAAGGGAAAAAACTATGACGCGGATGAGGAAGATTTCTATGGGAAACTCGAGGAAGTAGTCGAATTGGACTATCAGGGGTACCACGAGAAGAAAGTGGTTTTGTTCAAGTGTCAGTGGTTTGATCCCTCAAACAATGGGACAAAAGTTCATCCTAACTACAAGCTCGTGGAGCTTAATCAGAGGCGATCTTACGGCCGATACGATCCATTCGTACTAGCAAGTCAAGCCACACAAGTCTACTATTGTCCATACCCCGGATCCCGTACTGATTGGATATTTGTCTACAAAGTCAAACCGAGATACTTGGTGGATGCAAAAGATACTACTGAAGATGAAGTTCCCGCGTGGCAAGAGGATAACATAGAGACTCAAATGATTGTGCAAGTAGATGATGATCCTGTCATGTTAACTGATGACACCGGTACAATGATGGAAATGGCAGAGTATGAAGAAGATGAAGAAGAAGACGGAGAAGAAGACGACGAAGATGAAGCTGAAGCTGAAGATGATGAAGATGAATGATGTTGTTAATTGTTAGACTATGTTATCTAAATATTAATTGTTAGACAATGTTATCTAAATATTAATTCCTTAATTATATTCCTTATTTAGAGTTCACCAATAATCGTTACAGTGATGTTCATATATAATGTTTTTTAATTGTTACAATGTTCAATGTTAATAATGTTTTAATGTTCATTTTGACAGATGAGTGGTCGTCGACATGGTTCTGGATATGGCTCTGGTCAGGGTTCTTCTGGACATGGGCGAAGTAGAGGTAGAGGTAGAGGTAGAGGAGAGTCGGTGGATGAGACACCGACTGTGCAGATACCACAGGGTTTGTATATGCCCGATATGATTAGGATAATGTTGCCCCAGATGCCCGGAATGAACCCTAATTCCTATTACACTCAGGTGCCTCAGTTGCCTCATATGGTTTCACATCCACAGGAACAATCCCCTCCACCGATACATTCGCCAGTTAGACATCCGTCTGTCGGGACACATGCCAGCATGTCGACTGATGCACCCGACAGTCGCATCCGACTGTTTATCTACCGGGATACGTAAGTATATTATATTTAAATTTCATTAGACGTATGTATAACATGTTTATTAATAATTTTTTATTTATTATAAAATACGTGTAACAGGTTGATGCCTTCAAATTTAATTTCGAGGACGATCAGATCGATAATGTACCGGAATATGGAGCTTGGTGCACACGCCTGGGCTATGGTATCACCCGGCACGGTACAGCGGTGGTGGGATACATTCCAGGTATAAAATAACTTTACATTTTGTTATTTTGTTATATTACTTCGTTAATTAATTTTTTTTTGCAGACCGAGGTCAGGTGGGACCCTGAAGCCACATCTTCTACAGAGGTGTACAGACTCTTTCTTCAAAGAGCTGCAACTCGGTACACTAACATGTTATCAAAAATCAAGAAAGCGTGGGTGAGGGATAACAAGAGGCCGTTGTGGGATGTGAATGTTTGGAACGACTTAGTTCGTCACTGGAACAATCCCGAAACAATTAAGAAGAGCGAGCAGGCTCGTAAGAACCGCTTATCCGAGCCTGGAGGTCCGGGTACTGGCCATGGTACTCATAAAGGCGGAGCTCGTGGAGCAGCAGAGGTCGCACGGCGCATTGTAAGTATTTGTGGTCAATTATATATAATTAATTTTAGTTAATTATTTAGTTTATTTATTCGTATATGTCTTCGATTCAAAATACAGGAGGAGAGGATGGGACGCCCTGCATACGACTGGGAGATAGTTGAATATTACCACCGTTACGAAAACGGGACATACACTTGTGGCTATATGGGTGATATACTTGTAAGTGTGTACATATATATATATATACATACATTACATTATATAACAAATATATATTTAATTGTACTTGAAAATGTATTAACCCACTTTTAAATGTGCACGTATAGGATCAGATACATGACGAGTTCACCAATAATACTACAAGAGATCCGTCAGATGAACCTAGTTCAGAGGATGGTTCCCAGGCCCCACCTATACCCGATATGTCTGAATTGTACGTGAAGAAGGTCGGCAGGTCTCATGGACGTGTTAGGGGCCTTGGACAAGTAGGCAAGAACAGACGGGTCTCCTCCGGTCCTGGCGAGACGTCAAGTGGTACGACTTATGGACGATTCACCCAGGAAGACATAAACAATGCTATTGCTGAAGAACAGAGAGTCAATGAAGATAGAGAGCAGCGCTTACTGGAACAAATGTGGCAGCAGGAGGAGCGCTTACGCAAGGAGTTTCAAGACCAGCTTGCATTGATGATGGGACAGATGGGTGGGATGGGTGGGGAGCCGAGGCCGCCGAAGCCGTCGGGGGCGTCGCACAACGTTCAGGATCGGGATGATACTGAGGATGATGGTGGTGGTGATGAGGAGTGATACATTTTTATATTACTTTGTTACGTGTGATGTTATTATATTACATTGACGTTGATGATTAATTTTTATTTTAATTGACGTGAACATGCTAATTATGATTATAATTAATGTTGTTTGTGATATGATGTTATTTTAATTGAAAATGAACTAGAGAATAATTTTATAATAGATGAAAATATTTTTAATTATATGGATAAGTGAATTCATATTTTTAAATGGATAAGTGAAAATAATTATATATATTTAATGTTGTGAATTGAAAACTAGAATGAATTTAAATGATGTGATTAGAATAAATTTAAATGTATAAGTGAAAATAATTATATTCAATGTTGTATGTAATTATAATGTTGTGAAATAAAAAATTAGAATGAATTTAAATGTTGTAAATTGAGGATTAGAATAAATTTAAATAGTGTGAATTGATACCGTAAATAAATTATTTAATTTGAAAAACATAATTTAGTTAATTTGAAAAACATAATTTAGAAATAATTATGATATGCTTTGATAAATAATTTAATAAGCAACAATTAAAGTTAGAATGGATTGAATTAATTAAAGAATTAAAAACTCAAATTAAATTGAATATATATTAATTGCATTCACAACATGTCGACTAAAAGCTCCTAGTCTAAACGGCACACAGGGGGCGCTCAAAAGCCTTCGAGACCGCGAGGTCCCGAGTTCGAACCCCACAATTCGCGAAAATGGCCAGATTTTCGAAAAATGGGGTGGCCCAGCGGTGGGGGTAGGTGTTGGTGGCCTATCGACCTGGGTTCGAAACCCAGATTCGTCTTTTTTAAATTTTAATAAAAAGGCATCGACAAAATGGCATCGGCAGTGGACCCGATGCCATTTGGTAACGGCAGTGGCCCCGATGCGAAATGGCATCGGCTGTCCCCGATGCAAAATGGCATCGGTAGTGGGCCCCGATGCCATTTGGTAACGGCGACCTGCCGATGTCAAAAGGCAACGGTTTTCCCCAAATCCAATGCCATTTAAATGGCATCGACCATATTGGCATCGGCACACTGCCGTCCCCTTTGCCGTTGCCTTCATCTTTGGGGACGGCAGATCCGATGCCTTACCCGATGCCATTTTCACATTATTTTGTAGTGTTCGATTCTTTTGTGAACAAGTATCTCTTACTTTTGCAAAGAATATTGTTCTCATGTAGACATACGCCAAAAATCACATGTAGACATACGTCAAAAATCACATGAAAATTGGTTGTGTAGAAGAATATTGTTCATGTAGACATTCAGCTAAAAATATTGTTCATGTAGAAATCATTCAGAAGCTTTTGTTCAATTATTGTTCATGTGATTTTATGTCTCGGTTCATGTGATTTTCTTAAATCGGAGGCTAAGATGTCGATGGAAAGAAAGGGACAAGAATGAGCCTACAAATTTTAGATGACGATGAAGACAATGTTTTTTTTTTATAAAAATGTTAAAATGAGATTTTGAATTTTATAAGAGAACAATATGGTCTTTTTAAATAAAAATTCAAACTAAGGTCAACCTTGGAAAGGAAAGCATATCAAACACGAAGGTGTTTATTTTGGAGAAGGCATCTTTGACCATTTCAATGTTGTGTTATTTTTTCAAGAATAATTTAAAGGGCCGGGTTATCACTTATCAAACAAGCTCATATATTATATCAAGCATTGATTAACACAAAACGACAAAGTGGGATAGCTCAAGTGATTAGAGCACCACTACCTAGGTCTTAGGTCTTGGGTTCGAGTCATGGGTAGGGGAAAAAGGGATGGGTATTTAACTTGTAATCAAAATTGATTAACACAAAACGTTAATAACTGTATCAAACATTCTGTTTATAATAATTAAAAAAATATAGGGTCATTTTAATTGTGTAGCGCGACAGTCAAGTCAGGCTGAACTTGAAAATTTGTGGCTCGATATCAATGACATGAAGAAAAAAAAAAAAAAGTAGCCAACACTAACCCGGCCTGGCCTGGCCAGGCCTTGGCGTTGTTAAATGAATCAGCTGCTCGTGAGTTCGACTCAATAAGGCTCGAGCTCGTTAGATACTCGATTTATTAACAAGTCGGCTCGAGCTCGACTTATTAGACTTGATATTTAATTTTTTTCTTTTAATTTTATTAGACTCGTTAGACTCTTTAACGAATTGAGTCGAACTCGTTTCTTAGCTTGTCAATGTTATCGAGTCAAACCGAGCTCGAACTTCAAATACTTGGCTCGACTCGAATCGAATCGAGTAACAGCTCTACCAAGCCTATTGCTAGCTCTATGTATAGGGTGTAGGGGAAGTTTTTTCATTATGAATACCATATGTACATCTGTTAATATTTTGTATTTTGTATTTTGTATCAGGTCTGAAGAATAATATCACGTGTCCATATAATGAGAGTCGCACTTTGGCTTGTGTAAATTTTCAATCAAACAGTTTTTCTCTACTTATTCACGAAATTCTTTCTTAGGAGTATTTTTCTACATATAAAGTCCTCTATTTTAACGAGTGTTATCTCATAATCTCATATCAGTTGTATTAGTCAATTGGCTTGGAGTTAGACAAGCTAACTTAGGCCTAAACAAATGTGTTGAAGGTTTTTAGTCAAGTTGTGAAGGTGATGCTTAGAATCAGTTGAGTTGGTTAGATCAGAAGGGTTGGATCAGCCGAGTAGATGTGTATCAGCAGAGGTTAAGAGTTACAAGTAAAAGGGGAAAAGTTGTCATTTCGATTGGGCAAGGGCGGAACACGTGAGTTTGTTACAACAAACTAACGGCTTCACGTTTCCAACACTCTGCAACAATCACCATTGATTAGTATATATACTCTAGCACTTGTATTTTGTAAAGATTGACGCATTACGAGCATCCGTCTTTGAGTTGTGAGTTCACGAGTGAAGTTAGGATAAATCTATTTTCGAGTGAATGGGTTTGTAAACATTCTTGATCAATCAAAGTTGAAGTCATCTGGTCTAGTAGATGTAGATCACATTGATCGAACCACTTAAATACTTGTGTGTTGTTTTATCTTGTTGTTTACTTTTGCAAATTGCTATCTTAGTTGTTGGATTATTTCTGATTCAAGATTGCTACGTGATTTGAGACGTCAAACTCGTGGATTTCTTGACAGAAATGCTAAAAGCTATCCAGCTTTCTTTTTTCGGTGTTCCAATGAAAAGTACTCATCCTCTTTTTGGAAACTACTCTTCCTCACATTTCAATATATTCTTCTCTCTTAATCACATCACATTTAATACATCTATCATATTCCTTAACCTCCGTGTCAAAAGCTCTCGAGTAGCTTTCATTGTGACGGAGGGAGTAATATTCTTCTCCATATATACTACTCCCTCACGTCTAGGAGAAAGCTTTAAATGAAAAGATTTTACAAATATACGGGTCTTAAATTCATTAAAATAAATCAAATTTGCACCCACAATTTTATTATATATAAGGCACTTGCAGTTGCACTCTTCACCAATGCAATATGAAATATCACTATACAATAATGAATCCAAACTAACTCTCTCCTGCTCAATTACAGCCACTGTCCAAAATAAATTGGATGTGAATAAACAAATTACATACGATACAAGTGGAATCTACAAATGAATTTTCAGTTCCCAGCGCTCAAAAAAAAAAAAAAAAAAAGATGAGATAGTGATGATTAATTACACCTCTTATTCTCAACTGAAACTTTAAGGAACTCTTACCCCCATCTTCATGATAAATAAGTAGCAAAATGTGCATGATTTGCTTCATTCATCGCGTATGCCCCAACTGAAACCATATTTACAGTCAGTAGGATGTAGACACGTGAAGGGCAAAACAGTAATTCATTCCTTCTCAGCTATGACCACAAAGACATCCTTTGATGACCATCTCCGTCTTTCGTTTTTGGATGGAGGATTGATCACAGCTTTCTCAGAGTCGGCCAAACGGTAGCCTATCATAATCTCTCTTCTTTGTCGAGCACGTAGTAGCATCTCGTAGAAACTCAACTCTTCCCCCTCCTCAAAGTAAAGGTCTGCTCCTCTTATGTGCAACTCATTCCCCTGTAAGATATGCATTGAAATCTTTTGTTAACAACCCATAAGTCTCAGTCTCACATATATTAAGTACAAATTTTATAGAATAGGAATATGACTGAACTGGTCATGGTAAACTATATTTTATGTAAATTGAAAATATTTTTTGTTAAGAAAAGGTACTTTATTTTGAAAGAAAAACCCACCTCTTCAGCGAAGAGTTCTTCCAGAACATCATTTATCTGGCGATCTTCTGCAACCATGGCCAGTGCCATGCTGACAAGCTCATTTGACAAAACATAATCACTTATTTTTGACATAGATAATAGATTTTTAGTCCTTGGATCAAGAATTTCACTTATAATAACTGATTTATCCGAAGCCTGCTGCATTTCCCCCATCCATGAGCCTTGTGAGAAGCTACCCCTGTGGACCTGGGAAGCCATAGCTTCTCTGTATGGAAGCCGCTTTGCCTGCAAATCCAAGTTATGTGTCTAGTCAGGAAACTTTGGATTTTTTTGGTTTCATTTTCAACTAACTTTCCATTTATAATTATCTTGAATAAAACACACACATACATTACAATCTCAACATTATCCATTCAGCCCCACGTTTTTTATCGACTCAATTATCTAAAACAACTGATGAGGAGTGGCAGCTTGATCCATCAACTCTCTCTCTCTCTCTCTCTCTCTCTCGTCAAAACCAGGTGCATGCATGGCATGAGTAAAACTTATTCAAAGCCAAGATAGACTGACCTTTGTACTCGATAGAATAAAATCAATCATAAAGATAATTATTGGTTACTGAGGGGTTAAAGATTACCAATAGTTCAACCAAGTAACAGAACAAAGAGCTTAAGCATGCAATAAAATGAACAAAAAAAAAGCATATTCGCTAAGTTATACCAGCAAATATTAGTTTTACTATTTATTTACAAGCTGAGCACCTCAAATTTGACAAGCATGTGTGTAAACGAAGCATACTTAAAGACTCCCCCAAAGCCAATAAGAATTTCTCAACTGGAGGAATTTGGATTGGGAAAGAAAACCAGGATTGCATGTGTCTTATTTTCATCATTAAATAGTAGTAGCAAATAAAATTTTCAACAACTCCCTTATGACAGCACACTGATAGTGAGTAGGTTTTTGTGGGAAGTAAAGCTCCCACATGATGGGAAAAGGTGAAGGGTCTCAAGAGCGAAAAAATACTTATAACCACTTTAAACTTAATACTTGTGGGGAAAAAATTTGAAAATACAGGTAATTGCTGTCTCAAGTATGCGACTTATTGAATAATATCATATGGAGATAAATCATGTAGAAATCCCATTAAAATTTAACCAAGTGCTAATCATAAACCATGCAAGGGAGAATAAAAAACCGATGACGAGCTGGTACAGGTGAATAGTTATCCATCATAGCTGATCACCTGTCTAATTATTCTACCTGAATGTCACGTATCAGCAGCAGTGTGGCAAGAGATCTGGAATCAGCCTGGATTGCTGAATCTTCCACTGATTCATCAGCCAAAATCAATATCTGCATTGCAGAAATGACGCCATCCCACAAAAACTTTAGGAATCAATATAGTTCGCAGAAGTAAACAGGGATTATTTGTTATAAAAAAGGCCAGTCATTGTTAAAGACAGTGTGCTCTCAGCCTCTCATTGACAGCTGGGTGAAAATAGTCATTGTTGGGTTCAATAGTTCAGGCTATTAGCAAAGCATGCTTACTACTGAATTAAGATAACTGCTGCTTACTGAATCAAAAGATTCCAAGGGAAGGCTTTCAAGGTTGCGTCGTATGACAGCATTTCCTTCACGGTTGACAAGTATAATATTTGATAAACGGTCAATATCAAGGCCACCATCTGTAAGTTTTTTATCTCTTTCCTTCTCAGGAACTTCATTAAACATCCACAACTCTGACCCAGGAGCTAGAGAAGCATCGAGTACCTGAAAGAACGCACACCGGATTTAATTTGATGTTGAAACGACAATGTATACCAAATCTGAAAGGACACAAGAATGTTAACATATGAGATTAAAATTTGAAAGATTTCATGGAATGAACTGCAGGCACATAGTGGTGGGAGGGTTATCAGAACATGCAGCATACAAAAGGTGCTTCTCTAGAAAATGTCAGCGCCACTGGAAAAGTTCGGGAAGCATGCTGTACGATTTGTACAACATTACCGTTATCATATCTTCCATATCTCTCCGCCAACCGCAGAGAAGTATCCGCTCAAAAGACTTTTGAATTAGTTCATCCTTGGGTAAATTTCCTTCCAGAACCTGCAGCATTCAGTTGAAGAAGAAAAGGAATTAGGAGCTTCAATCGACAGGTCTTACCACAATCATATCATCAATGTCTCTCCTCCATCCACAAAGTAGAAACTTCTGAGGCTTTCTTGCTGGTCGAGTAATGAGTGTGAAATTGGCATCTTTGACCTGAATAACGAAATTTATTTTGTGTCTGTAAGTTTGGTTCATGGGTATTCCCCACTACTTGAAATCCATGGCAGCAACCGCCCCTAAAACCATTTCTTTCAACAGTGACCAGCCCACGTTACTGCCTTTCATTTTATCCATTTTAGGTTAGCTAACTCCGGTGATATACACATGATGAAATACAAAATACAAAAAACTACCTTTCTCACAACAAAATTCCAAAGAATTTATACTAGGGACTCCTGAAAGTACAACACTGAAGTATTAACATCCTAAATTATGGTCTCAAATTAGATTAAATGGCATATTATTGTTAAAGCTGTCACAAAACAATATCTCAGCCTATATCAAGAACACGTCTGAAACGACAGAGATTAGCCAGACAGCACAAGTCCTAGCACTTCATTAGCTCTTAGTACAAGTCCCATCATTGTGCAAGCCTTCGTGCTTCTTCGACAATCTTTCATTCTCCAGTAACGATACAATATAAAAATGTGAAAATCAAAGGGCAATGCTATCCACAGCGCCAAAACCAAAGAAAAAAAAGCAATTATTGCATTAATCATTGGAAGATTTTTTTGTTCATGGATTAACTAAGTGGTTACTTTCCCTATCAATGCAAGAACAAAAAACTGTATAAAGATGGCTAGGCGAAGCTGATTTTTTTTTTTTTTTTTGGGGTTTTTTTTAGGGCAGAACAGTTAAAGAGAACTGGTAGAGATAATATTAAAACATGAGCAAAGAGAAGAGAAGCACCATTGGCAGATCTGATGGAGCATAGGTATCATCATCCTCTGCAATAACAAGAACCTCATCCCCTTTCTGCAGAACGTAAGAGTCTTCAGGATTTAGAATAATTTTTCCACCACGCGATGCTACCTTCACCCCGCAAGGAATGGCCTCTGGGAAGCTAATCAAAACATCCTCAAACTGCATTCCATCCAACCGTGGCCACCTTTTGATGTAGAACTCACAATTTTCAAACCCAAGAATGTCTTCCCATATCTGCACAGCCAAGTCCACAGAAGTTAATAGAGACATAACCAAAAAGTGAGCAAATATTTGGATTATACGAATTGACTTAAAAAGAAGTAAAGAACAGCTGCAGTGTAAGTGAGTCGCATACAAACCATCAATAATGATGCTGAAAGCAGCAATTATTTCCCTCTGAGAATGTAAATAGGTAGTAATACAAATAGAAGGTGACCTGAGCAAGGCCTGGTTGTCTGGCACACTGAATCATTAGCCTACCAATTACATCATGCGCCACAACAGTTTCAACAAGGTCCCCACCAACAAGTTTAACAAGGACTTCATTATCAAGATCACTTAATTCAACCACTATGTGTCCATGCAATCCTTCTTTAACTCCTGTTAGACTTAAAACAGTCCTTAATGCACGAGCATCACTCTGCGTCCATCATAAAGTTCAAATAGTCAGTAATTCACATAGATCTAATGTTGGGATGCACTCTGTCTCCATCGTACTAACCTGATCAGCATTCCCATCTTCAGCAAGAACAATAACTGCTCGCGCCTTAGAAACAGATACCTAGGAGATCTCTTCCAGTTAGCTTGTTCAGTAAATTAAAATTTGGACAGTTTTAAGACAAGACACAATACATAAGTCTATGATTTGTGTATATATGTGCGTAAATATTTACTATTAATGATATACAGGAAAAAAATCAAAAGCAACCCTTGTCAATTTAGTGAAGTAACCTTCTTTCACTTGAAAAGTAAGCAATCCTAATAAAGTACCTTTTTTAGGTCAGCTAATATTAAAGGGCTTCCACTTCTGCATATTACAGATGTTCCTCTAAAGTCAAACTCCATTTTAGCAATGTCAAGCTCCATCTCTTCTTTGTCTCGTTCAGCCATGACAACCACTATGCTTCCACCTAAACTCTCATTAGCTATGGCAAGTTGATTCAATAGAGATCCCTGGAAGTAATACAAATTCCAGTCAATATGGCATTCTTGTACAATTCCAAAGCAAAAGAATGTTGGGGACCAAATGTTAGATCAGTTTCAACTTTCAATGCAAACAAAGCAAGACCTACCAACTTATCACTCCACCCAAGGATAAGAGTGTGATTTCGCTCGACAACTTCACTTCTTCCCTTTCTCAGAGAGTCAAACTTCTCAGAAATCGCATCCGAAACAAGTCCAAGCATCATGGCAAATATAAGCATCCCACCAAAACTAATGGAAACTGACACTAATCTAGGACCAATGCCTTCAGAATTAGCATGATTCCCAGAGTCTGCTACGTATGTCCAGGATAACCAAAGGGAATCCGCTAAACCATCATCTGTTACACCAAAAAGTGCTAACCCGCCAAGACATATCAACAATAGAGTAGCAATTAACAATGCTAGAGGCTTAGCATAAGGTGTGACTGATAAAAAGGCGTCAACGCTGTATGCTAGTTGCTTATTCAAAGAGACTTCCTCTGTGTTATTGTCTAACAGCCTTCTTGAGTTTGAGACATAGTCAACATACTTGAAGAAAATGAAAGGGAGGGATAAGAACATGATTGAAACAGCTAATGCTGCAGCTTTCATACTCTTGTCAGGAAGACTATCGACGAAAACATCCTGTAGAGACAAGTTGTACACATCTGTTGAGTCCAACAGATTGCATAGTTTGAGTAGTTCATTAGACTTGGAAATCTGATCCTGCAGAGACAGGTAAAAAATCAAATGGTACAGCATATATGAGTTTGTCATAATAGCAACTCAAACAGCAAGTCTGTAATCAACAAATGATATTGACAAAAAACTTGACCTCCAATGCAAACGTTTCATAATGGAACTTAATTAGCTTGTAATTCAAGTCAATAAACCACTCCTACAAACTAAACCACTCCTCCAATGCAAAAATAAGGCAATTAAACCAACTGTTTGTGCAGCTTTATTCATGTATTTAAGTAACAAATAATCACAAGAACATAAGTCCATCTCCAGTTCTCCAATGCATAAACTTTTTAGCACAGGAGCATTTGAACGTTTTGCCATCTAATTGCTAAAGAACTAAATCAAGTTGTCAATGGTATGAAAACGCATTATTAAAAAAATTATGTTCACTAAGTTCACTGTATGGACAATTATGTCCCAGCGATTGACAAATTCATAAACTGTTTACCAAGTCAAATGTTCTGTGGTCAATTTCACAGTTTTGCCATATAAAACAAAATAATATTGTTGGTTATTACCAGCTGCTACCACTTGTTTCTGGAAATGAGATCAAAACATAGTGTTGAGACAAATCCACCCCACCCCACCCCCTTCCAAGATAAACAAAATAACACACTTACCAATAAGCACATGACACACGAAGTAGTCCAACGGAAATAAAGCATGAAAAGTGTGATTATATTCCTTATATGAGCATGAAATTCATAACAAGTAACGCCTAAAGAGAGTAACAAATAAATTCAATGAAAAAGGAAAAGATTAAGTAATCCATTGCTTCCTAATTACCTGTAATTCAGTAACCTCTTTGTGTAAAGAAAAATTCTTATGTACCAATGAAGATAACACCGTTATCAGTATCTGCAGTGCAACACAAACAACAATCACCATTAAGAAAAATAGCTACACTACATTCATACAACCCGTTATCAGTATTTGCAATTGTGCATTACTCTTACATATTAAGAATAATTGACATCACTGTGAGCTGCAATAATACACACCAAAAGATAGACTATCCATGCAAATTTTCGCTTCCAGAGTTGTAACACGATGGAAGCTATACCAATTTCCAACTTTCACACACACACACACAGAGACACACAGAGTAGATAAGAGAACTGACTGAAACGGTAGAAGCAAGCTGCCACCGCAGTCGCAACCGTCCTCTCAAAAATCCAGAAAATGTCTTCTCTGACGACGTCGTTTTATCCTCCTTGACCTCGAATTTCCCCGAAGAAACGGCGTCGTTAGGCTTAATAGCCGCAGTTGCGCCTCCGTCAAAGCCATCAGCCTGCAGCCTCGTTGACTTCTCATTGCTCCCAAACTCAAAACGCCACGGCCTCAGCCTGGAAACGGAATCGTCTCCGGCTGTTACGGACGGCGTTCCAGAGTTGAATTGCGGTGGCTGTGGATGGTATGAAGAGAATCTCTTTCTTCTGGGGGTTCTGCGGATATTATGCGGAGAGTGGACTGAGGAGTAAGAAGGAAAAATCCAGTCTCTTGTGGTGGCTGAAGCTGCCGGAGCGGATGTTGACGGCGACGAGGCGTCGGAGTTGAAGGACATATTTGGAATTTTACGAAATGACAAGGGGTAGTGCTAGGAAGAGTGACGGTGCCGAACATCTGGCGTTGGGGGGTTGGTACGGGTTTCTTCGATTTCGATCCTTCGAACATGGACAAATCATGTTTGTTTTGAAATTATACATTTCAAATCAAAATATTAGTATATCATAAAAAATGTTACTCCATTTTTCTAAATATATTTATGCATCTTATTTTTAAATAACTAGCACGGCATGACATATTATAAAAATAAATTACTCCAGTGTTATTCATTTTATAATAATCCTAACTTATATTAAAAAAAATGATATACTCCATTATTATTTATCATTATAACAACAACATTAATTATTATTAATTCATATAGGAGTATATTATACTACATAAATAATAAAATGAAAATTTTGTAAATACTTCAGATAAAATAATAATGGAGTACAATAATTCAATATCAATTGAAGTTTAAACCTACTTTCACACATTTAAAATGGAAATTCATTTATAAATCTCACCCTTACAATATCCACAATTTTACACAAAATAGTTGTAACACCCCGTTTTTTAAATTTAAAATTTTGCATTTCTTGATTTTAGATATTAAAATATCTCTTTTAAGTATTAAATAACGAATTAATCCAAAATTTACAGATATATGATTTTATGTAATTTATGAACTAACGTTTTCAATAAGTTGTACAAAGTTTATTTTGCAGGATAGCTTACTGAGGAGATCGAACTCGATTATGACTCACCCAACACAATTTAATAAGATGATGAGATAAGTTAAAGTAAATCATAATAGAATTTAATGATAAGTAATTCATCCAGTGAATTATTAATATGAAAATAAGCTAATAATAGAGTAAAAGATATTTATAATAATAATGTTACATTAAATTATGATATCCTTTTAAATTAAAATTTAACCAACAACCCATGGAAGAATGCGAAGAGTTTTTCTATATTCTGTTGAGGGGTGTGAAGAGTCATTCTTACTTACGCATCTCTTTTACTCATGTACTAAAAATTTGGAGACATTATTTGTATGGTGGGAAGTGTGAAATCTATACAGATCACAAAAGTCTGAAATATTTCTTCACATAGAAAGAGTTGAACATGCGCCAACGAAGGTGGCTAGAATTGGTAAAAGATTATGATTGTACCATCCTCTACCACCCAGGTAAGGCAAATGTAGTAGCTGATGCACTTAGTAGGAATGAAGATGGACGTTTAGCGTCATTACTCACCCAACAGGACCATCTGATCGAAGAATTTGATAGAATGAGTTTAACCATCGTCAAATCAAACCAAACAACTTCAATGCTAACCACCATGTCAGTCCAACCAATGTTGAGAGAACGAATAATAGAAGCACAAAATGGCGATCGGTTTCTCCAACTAATGAGCAAAAAGGTCGAGGAGAACTCGACCAAGGACTTTACGTTAGCCCCCGATGGTGCGTTAGTGTTCAGAGGAAGAATCTGCATACCAAAGAAGGAGGAATTGCGAGATGAGATTATGAGGGAAGCTCACAACACACCATATACCGCACATCCTGGTGAAACAAAGATGTATAGAGATCTTAGGAGCAACTTTTGGTGGAGGGGCATGAAACGGCCGATCTCACAGTTTGTCAAACGATGTCGCACCTGTCATAGAATCAAACCAGATCATCAGCGACCGGCTGGACTTTTGAAACCATTAGAAATTCCAGAGTGGAAATGGGAACATGTGACAATGGATTTTGTGACATGCTTACCAAGAAGCCCTAAACAACATGAGGCTGTGTGGGTAGTTGTCGATAGGTTGACCAAAGTAGCTCGATTCATACCAGTCAAAATGAATTATTCAATGGATCGATTGGCTAAACTGTACATTGATGGAGTAGTACGGCTACATGGAGTGCCGACGTCGATTGTATCCGACCGTGATCCACGGTTTACGTCAAAATTTTGGAGGAGTTTGCAATCAGCTATGGGAACTAAGCTGAATTTCAGCACTGCTTTTCATCCACAGACAGACGGGCAAATAGAGAGAACGAACCGAATTCTAAGGGATCTGCTGAGGGCATGTACCTTGGACTTTGGAGGAAACTGGGAAGATTACTTGTCCTTAGTAGAATTCGCGTATAATAATAGCTATCAATCCTCCATTGGGATGGCACCATGCGAAGCACTCTATGGACGGAGATGTAGAACGCCCATCCATTGGGACGAAGTTGGAGTGAGACAAATTTTGGGCCCAGAATTAGTGGAAATGTCTGTGGAGGCAATCAAAAGGATTCGGGAGAGAATCAAGGTTGCCCAAGATCGCCAAAAGTCTTATGCAGACTCGCGAAGAAAGGACTTGCAGTTCGAAAAGGGTGAAAAGGTATTCTTGAAAGTTTCTCCCATTAAGGGGATAATTCGGTTTGGAAAGAAGGGGAAGCTGAGACCAAGATACGTTGGACCATTCGAAATATTGGAGCGAGTTGGGGACGTAGCTTATCGACTCGCCTTGACTCCAGAGTTATCCAAAATTCACGATGTCTTCCACGTGTCAATGCTTCGGAGATACGTCTCAGACCCAACTCACCACATTGAACTCGAAAGTTTAGAAGTCAACGAGGATCTTACATACGAAGAACGACCCATAAGTATCCTCGGCAGAAAGGTTAAAACCTTGAGGAATAGAGATATACCCTTAGTCTTAGTTCAGTGGAATAGGCACGGGGAAGAAGAGTCGACTTGGGAGCGCGAGGGAGAAATTTTAAACAAGTACCCAGAACTTTTCGCACAGGCCTAATTTTCGGGGACAAAAATTTTTAAAAGGTGGGGAGAGCTGTAACACCCCGTTTTTAAAATTTAAAATTTTGCATTTCATGATTTTAGATATTAAAATATCTGTTTTAAGTACTCCCTCCGTCCCACAGGAATTTGCACACTTTCCATATATGGATGTCCCATACCAATTTGCACACTCCATAAAAGGAAATATCTTCACAACCCTCACCCTTGAAATATACTCGTATTTACCCATATGCCATTACTTTTCCACACTCAATCTACTTTTTACTTTACTTTATTCATAAAAGTTTACAAAACTACCCCTCAAAACATCAATCATTACACCTTTTCTTACACATTTCTTAAAATGTGTGCCGGTCAAAGGGTGCAAATTCCTCCGGGACGGAGGGAGTATTAAATAAGAATTAATCAAAAATTTAAAGATATATGATTTTATGTAATTTATGAACTAATGTTTTCAATAAGTTGTACAAAATTTTTTTTGCAGGATAGCTTACTGAGGAGATCAAACTCGATTATGACTCACCCGACACAATTTAATAAGATGATGAGATAAGTTAAAGATGAAGTAAATCATAATAGAATTTAATGATAAGTAATTCATCCAGTGGATTATTAATATGAAAATAAGCTGATAATAGAGTAAAAGATATTTATAATAATAATGTTACATTAAATTATGATATCCTTTTAAATTAAAATTTAACCAAGAACCCATGACTTTTATTTGAAAGGCGGAAGAATGCGAAGAGTTTTACTTACGCATCTCTTTTACTCATTGCTCTCAGAAACCCTCTCCTTCTCAAACTCTTCTCCTTCTTAAATCATTTCCTCTCAAATCTTCACAGTACAAAACATGAATCTCTTCAACCAACGGGCCTTTCCTGAAAAGTTGAGAACCTCCTATTTTCACTGTCATTTCCAAAATCTGAATCAGGTATGAAGGTCTTCTTCTTTTTAAAAAAGTTTTAAAGAAATAAATCCATTTCTTTCTTCCGCGGTGGATTCTGGATATTATTATTTTCTTATGATTTTTTGTATGGTTACTGAGTCATCTTTGTTTGAAGTATAAGAATGCCTTAGGGGTTGCGGATTGAGTTTTTGTATTGATTTTGATAAAACCAAGAATCTGCAACATCCTGCTGTAACTGTAATGTAAAACTCACCTTTTGAATATATGTTGAACTTAGTGTTTACAAGAGATGATTAGTTGTATATATACATCTCCACAATATGAGCCCTAACAATACGTGAGTTATCATAACAAACTACCTGTATATCCTAACAAACCATATGCAATATATTCGGGTTGCAAATATTATCCAATACTCCCCCTCAAGTTGGCGTGTGAAGGTCTCGAACACCTAACTTGCCTCGAAGGAAACGTAAACGCTCCGCGCCAAGTGCCTTGGTGAACATATCTGCAACTTGATTCACTATTGAAACCATGCATGGCCTAATATCTCCACTCACAACTCGTTCACGAACAAAATAACAATCCATCTCCACGTGCTTAGTACGTTCATGAAAAACTGGATTCATCGCAATGCTACGCGCTGCTTGGTTATCACAAAATAGGTCGGTAGGGCCTGTTTGGGTCACTTCAAAGTCGCGAAGAAGCCACCTTAACCACAGAATTTCGCATAGGGTGGTCGCCATGGCGCGATATTCAGCCTCGGCTGATGATCTCGAGACTATCGATTGTTTCTTGGTGCGCCAAGAAACCGGAGCACCCCCAAGTGTGATGATATACCCCGTGGAAGATCGTCGAGTAAACGGGCATCCGGTCCAATCAGAGTCATAGTGTGCCCGTAGAGTGAAGTCGTTTGTCGCAGGGAGAAGAATGCCTTGTCCTGGTGATTGTTTTAAATAGCGAAGGATGCGATGAGCAGCCGTCAAGTGGGTTTGGCGTGGGCAACTTAGAAACTGGCTCAACTGGCTTACAGCGAAAACAATATCGGGACGCGTGACGGTTAGATATAAGAGTCGTCCAATCAATCGACGAAACTGAGATGCGTCAACAAGCGGACTATCATCATCGGGACATAACTTCAAATTTTGAAAATATATAAAATTTAAAATTTAATTAACAAAAAATCAATACTATGAAAAAAATTAAGTAAACGTTGAAAATATTTAAATAAATTAAATTAAAAATCATTTAAAAATGGAACAATCAATTAAAAAATTTAAAAAATCAAATAAAATTGAAAAAAAATAATAAAATCTGAAAAATATTAAATAAATAAAATAAAAATAAACTCAATATTAAAATAAAATTTAAAGTTTAAAAATTTCAACTAAGTTTAAAAAAAATTAATTAAATCAATTATTTTTTGAATATTTATAATTAATTCTTAAGATTTGAGTGATTCTTTATTTTTTAGATTTTATTTATCATAATTTTAATTTAATTTTTAATTAATAATTTTCTACGATATATTTAAAAAATTAAATATTTTTACGAATTTATTTAATTTTAATCGATTTTTAAATTTTTTATTTAATTTATTTCCTTTTAAAAAATATTTAATTTTTTCAGATTTAAAAAAACATTAATTATTTTTAAAGATTTTGTTAATTTTTAAAATATTTTTCGATTTTAATTATATTTTTTAAAATTATTTTTTTTATCCTTTATTTATATAAGGATTACTTATTCATTTTATATCTATTTATTTTTATTCTTAAAATAATTGGGTATGTATAGAATGTTGTATCCATTAAAATACGGAGTAAAAAGAATTAAACATAATTCTTTTTCTCCCTCCTGTAAGGCCGTAACTGCGCCGCCGTCTCCCACCTTTCTTCCGCCGACCTCCCTGCTATCCCCCACTTCCATATTTAATTCAGAGTTGAGGAAATTGTTGAATGAAAAACAATTCAAGTCGATTATATTTTGTTCAATTAATTTAACAAACAGTATTATATTTAAATCCAGGGTTGAGTCCATTTATAAAAATGAGTAGGGTCAAATAATTAGAAAATATTACGCGGAAAATAGTTAAGTTGGTTTCTGTAGCCGAAATGGTTAGGTATAGACCATTTTATCTAAAAAAAAATCTATAATAAAAGTGCATGTTGTAAATAAGGAAAAGTGTAACATGCATTTACAAAGTGTTCAACTCTCACATTTCACAATTTTTTTTTCTATAATAAAAGTGCAGTAAATATTTTTTTTTTCTATAATAAAAGTGCATGTTGTAAATAAGGAAAAGTGTAACATGCATTTTACAAAGTGTTCAACTCTCACATCTCACAAATTTTTTTCTATAATAAAAGTGCATGTTATAAATAAGGAAAAGTGTAACATGCATTTTACAAATTTTTAACGTGTTGTTTTGCACCGTTGGGTTATAAGGTGTTGCAATAATACTTCCACTTATAATGACATACACTTTTTAGTAATTTTATATTACACATTTTATTTACAATTTTTTTTTCTATAATAAATAAGGAAAAGTGTAACATGCAATTTACAAAGTGTTCAACTCTCACATCTCACAATTTTCTTTTCTATAATAAAAGTGCATGTTATAAATAAGGAAAAGTGTAACATGCATTTTACAAATTTTTAACGTGTTGTTTTGCACCATTAGGTTATAAGGTGTTGCAATAATACTTCCACTTATAATGACATACACTTTTTAGTAATTTTATATTACACATTTTATTCGTATTGTTGCATTTTTCAGTTAAAGTGACTTAAAATTTAGAATAATATATTAAGTTATAGTAACTTACACTTTTTAGTAATGTTATGTTACACCTTTTAGTTTTATATTGTTGCACTGTTCAGTTACAGAGACTTACACAGTTTAGTAATGTTATGATGCACCTTTTAGTTATATTGAGATGCACTTTTCAGTGATATATAATGTTATGACTAGAAATAAAACTTCATAAAAAATATTGTCTAAAAAAAAGTACAATCTAAAACAAACGTGGATTTGGAGTTTTTGAGCCAAAATCATTTACAACAACTAGTATTGATGTTGCTTCTTTATTCTTCTTGTTCTTTTTCTTCTTATTCCCCTTCTCAAGGTGACCTTTCACTCTTTTCCCTCCCCCTTTTGTTATAATGACTTACATTTTTTAGTAATATCATGTTGCACTTTTCAGTTATAGTTACTTACACTTTTGAGTAATATTATGTTGCACTTTTCAGTTATAGTTACTTACACTTTTCAATAATATTGTATTGCACTTTTCAGTTATATGCATTTACACTTTTCAGTTATAGTGACTTACACTTTTAGTAATATTGTGTTGCACTTTTCAGTTATAGTGACATACACTTTTCAGTAATATTGTGTTGCACTTTTTAGTTATAGTGGCTTAAATTTTTCAGAAATATTATGTTGTATTTTTCAGTTATACTGACTTGCACTTTTTAATAATATTGTGTTGTATTTTTCAGTTATACTGACTTACACTTTTTACTTTTAATAATATTTTGTTGAACTCTTTAGTGAATAAATTTTTTCATTTAAAATGTTTAATCACTATAATTGAAAAGTGTGAACCATTTTTTCTTAAATAATTTGATAGTGGAACTTAATATTTTTTGTGAATTGTTTACTATTTTATAATATAAAATCAATAAAATTATTTATTTATTTACAAATTTGTTTCAATTACTGTATTTTTATATATATTTTGTAAATCTCTTTTTTAATTCAATAGTTTTAGAAAATTTCAATTCTCAATTATTTTTAAATTTTAAATTGAATTTTTTAATTTAAACATATTTAACATATTCTTTTTTCTTTTTAATTATTAGATAATTTTATTTTTTTATTATTTTAAATTAATTGATAAAAACATATACTAAAATTGATTAAACATAAAAAGTATATGCTACATTTGATTAAAAATGAAAAGTATGGGTATGTGACTTGGTCGTATTTTTGCACTTTTATAACTATACGATCCCCACAAGCGTATGGGTTCGTTAGTAGTAAGATAAGTGTCCCAAGTAGATTTTCGTTCCAAGGACTTAATTGAGTGAGAATGAGTCCCTAAAGTTGCAAGTTATCATGCTATTGTAGTAACTAAATGATGTTGTTTAGATTTTTGGGAAATAAGCACAAAAGTATTAAACTAAATTAACTAACGTAATTAGAACTAATGACAAGAAATAACAATCTATCTAACTTTCGTTGGAAAGTGCAAGAGAAGTGTATTGCCTCGGGTGTTTCCGTTTTGTGAGCAATTAAGTGAACTAGTGAACCAATTACATGATTTTACTACAAATTTTGGTTAAGCTAAAGGCTATCACATAAGTGTGCAAACCCCCTCGAAAGGCATAGGTAAACAACGTGCATTGATTAGCAATTATAGGATCTAACCAAATACCATAAGCTCCTAAGATAGTGTTGCATAAGCACTTTCAACACGGTTACTAATGCTTATGAAACGCCCTCTCACCAAACTCCTAGACGACCTCTATTTGTTTAGTGTCTAAGGTTGTCGGTCTAGCCATTAACACCCCTCTCGGGTGAGCTAATTACTAATTAACTTCTATTCAATTGATTAAAGCTCACACTCACACCCCCAATCATGCTACCCAACTCTCGTTGCAATAAACATAATCGAACATGCTTGCTAATAGGGTTAATCAACCAAATGAATCATCAAATTACAACCCTAGAAACCTAAACACCAAAATTATAAGCTAATCATGCAATTAATTCACAATTACACTAAATTCTCATCAAAACATCCACACCCAAGGCAATTGAGGATTAGCCCATGGTTCTAGAAGAGAATCCCATGGCTACAACAACAAATAACATCAAACTCATAATAAAATAACAAGAGATTGAAGAAATTAAGAAAATACCAAATTGAATTGCAAAATAGAGTAATATCACCTTGATCATGCGAATTTAGCTACAAAACGATGTAATAGACGATGCCCGATGATAATCGTAGCTTGATTTGAAGTAAAAACCACTATTCTATCTAATCTATTGAAGAAATTAAACTAAAAATGAAGAACACCTACAACTATGTGTTTTTGTGTGAGAAAATGCTTGGAAAAGGAGTAAGACTCCCTTCTAAAACTCAAATTGGAGCTATTTATAGTTGGGGTAGAAGTCTTGGACGAAATTTGCACTTAGGTCCCTCGAAAATGGAGAAAATGGCCAAAACACCCCGAAATTGATGTGACCCGGCCGGGTGGCTCCCACCCGGGCATGCCACCCGGCCAAAATTCGAACCTCTTGGAAATGTTGCCTTGCCCGGGTGGAATCCACCCGGGCCAAATACGAAAGTGATGAAAATCTGCCCTTGCCCGGTGATTCACGCGTTATACAACACTAAATAAACAACCGCAAGTGTACGGCGTCTATTGTAGCGCGATAAGCACGAGGTCGATCCCACGAGAAGGTTAAAGCATAAAAGTGGTAGTTTGCTAGTCGAATTCTAAATAGACGTGATCGAATAAATTGAGTGTTGAATTACCCCTAAGATTGCCTAACTATGTGTCACAAATAGACAACGAAAAAGTAAATACAAAGTCGATCAACTAATCATGCAAAATAAGAAAACGAAAGTAAACGATTGTAACTCAAAGAGAAAAGGTGGGTTCCAAGGCAATTGTACTTCTTAGATGTCCGTTTATGAATGTTATCTCGTTTAGATGGCCATTAAGTTTATCTCATATAGGGTGATCACACAAGAAGAATTAATTAATCTCCCGATCTAATTAACCAAAGGCGCAATGTAACATAAGTTCGTATCTCTACCTCGCAAACGTTGCATCGCCTAAAATAGCTCCTAAGATCATTCAAATCCCTCTCCGATAATTAATCCTCTCCCGAGCTCATAATAATACCGGGTTGCACATTCGCATACGATTAAAAGGAATAAATCTCCCGATCTTACCCCAATTAACAATAAATTAAGCAAATCATCATGGCCAATAACAATATGCTTTGCAATGGATAATTGAATATGCAAATAAGAAACAAACACCAATTAAAGCAAGAAATTACTCATAAACATCAATCCAAGTCTTACAATACCTTAGAACCACAAATGTGTTTAGCTAACTACTAACATAATCAAATTACAAAATCCAAATGAAATAACTAAATAAAAAGGAAAAGAAAGAGAAAGCTTAGTCTAGAATGAGGTAGAGAATGGAATTTGGGAGCTATTGCATCCTTTCTTCCTTGATTTGATGAAGAGATGAGAGAAATATGGCCAAATCACCTTTAATTATGTGTAACTATGTGTGGATTGGGGAAGAATGTCTTGGGTTTCAAGAATGAGGCCTTATATAGTGTTGGGGAAGGGTTTGGGTGCCAAAATTGCAAGTTGGTCCCTCAAAAATGAAGAAAATGGCCAAATACCCCCGAGAGCAATGTCACCCGGCCGGGTGGCTCCCACCCGGGCATGCCACCCGGCCAAAAGTCGAAACTATAGCAAATTGGGCCTTGCCCGGGTCGAAACCACCCGGCCGGGTGGGTTTCACCCGGGCGAAACACGAACATCCACCAAATTCAGCCTTGGCCGAGCTGAAGTGGCCCGGCCGGGTGAGTCCTACCCGGCCTCAACGCGTGTTTCTTCCCCTCGCTTCGTCTTCTGCCCGTGCTTAGGCTACTCGGCCGGGTTGATTCCACCCGGCCGGGTGATGTCTACCCGGCCATGTGGTTTCTACCCGGCCACTTGTCTTTTGGCTCGTCCTCTCGTTTTCGTCCTTTCGTTTCTTGAGCTTCCGACCTCCGATCGACTTGATTCTATTGCCTATTCCGCTCCATTTTTCGAGCCGGATCCAATGGTGCGCTCCTCCTTTCGGTCCGATCACTTGTGGTATGTGTTTTGCTCCACATTCCATCGTTTTACCTACAAAATCAACAAAACACAACCTTTCCCTCATTTTGGCTTAAACAATCATATCCAATGCAAAAATCAATGAAATCCACATCAAAGTATGCTTCACATGTGCTCCTAAAACGTGTAAATTCCACCCGAATCACCCGGGTGGTTTTGACCCGCCCGGGTCGATTCTACCCGGGCATGCTTTTTCGTCTCTTCATATCTCGAGCTTCCGACCTCCGATTGACTTGATTCTTTTTTCATTCCACTCCGTTTTTCGAGACGAATCCAACGGTGCACTCCTCTTCCTGATCCAGTAAAGTATGGTTGGTGTTTTGCTCCAAATTCCCTCGTATTTCCTACAAAATCGACAAAACACAACCTTTCTCTCATTTCGGCTTAAACAATCATATTCAATGCATAATTTAATGAAATCCACATCAAAACATGCTTCACATGTGCTCCTAAAACGTGTAAATTCCACCCGGATTAGTATGAAAGAAAAAGTTTGTACTAAATTTAATAACAAAATGAAAAGTATGGATATAATTTAGTTAAAAAAAAGTATATGTTATATTTAGTAAAAAGTGAAAGTATGGACTATAATTGATTATTTGGTCATTTAATTTTGAAACAAGATTATAATATTTTGAAATACGAAAACAATTGCTAACAATTTCTGAAATAAGATTTGGTGTATAGAATTTTGAGATTTTTGGGAATTTTATGTAATTGAAATTTGGGGATTCTTGCAAACCCCATAAAGTTTTCTAAAGAAGGGGCGAGAGGGGGATGAGGGGTGTGCATAATCAAATCGCCCTTAAATCGTAAATTAAAGTATAAACTATTCTTATTTTTTAAAATCGTAAATCAAATTGTATTTATAAATACTGTACGATTTAAAACCATAATATTTCGGTCGGTTCGATCGGTTTTGACCGAACCATAATTTTGCTCATTTTTTCCCTACACAATAATTAAAAAATATGTAAAACAAAATCTTAATAGAAAGAATAAAATTACAATAATATGAAATATAATTCGAATAGTGAAATAATATTACAAGGTTTAAAAACTAGTCATTGAAATTTGAACACTAAATAACCACAAAAATAAACAACAAAAGTTATGTCTTCTTCAAGATTTCATATTCATTGCACTCCTAAGTTTTCAAGCTTCTCATACAACCAGAAAGTTTGAGAAGAACGAAGAAGAGAAAACGCTGAAGAAAAACCGAACAAACAGAGACGCAAGTCGTAAAACAACATAAAAACAGGCAAGGGTTTCTGGTTCTAGACTTGAAAGTTGGAATTTGATTATTGCGTATTTGTCTTATTAGTTGAAAAGTCATAAAAATCCGCTTCTATATATAATATTATTATTCTATAATTTACGAATTTGAGTAATAATAGTATTAAAATAAAATTATAAATAAAGTATATAATATATCATATTTATTTATACAACATATATATTTATATATATATATATAATATTAATTCGGCTTGGTTTGATTTTTTCAATCTTTCCATTAGTGAAAACCGTAAACCAAACCATACTAAAAAAAAAATATCAATTCTCAAAATCGTAAATTGAATCATATACTAAAAATCGAACTATATTTAATGGTTTGGTTCGATCGGTCGGTCTGAACCATACTTTGCACACCCCTAAGGGAATGGCAGTGAGAGAAGGTCGGGGTGGAGAGTGGAGAGTGGAGACTGGATAAATTAAAATTAAATTGAACACCTTAAATCGTAAATTGGAAAAGTGAATACATAGAGAAATTAAATTTTACTAGTCTAAATTAGGGGACGTAAATGAAATTATTTCATTTATATATATGTCAAATTTAAATTTTTTAAAAGAAAAATATTATAAGAATATTTTTGTAATTTTATATATTTTGTTTAGAAAATTAATTATTTGATCACATAATAAAGCTAAATCACAATAGAGAAAAAAAATTCATTTTACGTCCTGTAACTTATGCTTAATCCAGTTTATATAATTTAAGTTTTCACTTTTTCAATTTACGTCCTAGAGTGTCCAATTTATGTCCTTTTAAGTTCAATTTATGTCCTTTTCGCCGGAAAATTGGAATTCCGGTCAAATAGTCCAATTTACGTCCTTCAAGTTTGAAAATTAGAAATTAATAATTAAAAATTCTGTAAAAAAATTAAAAATCTCATTAAAAACTAAAAATGTCATTAAAATTTATAAATTGTGTAAAATAAAAACAAAAATTCTAAAATTCTAAAAAAATTAAAATAAAATCTACAATTCTAAAAATTTGAAAAACTTGTAAATTAAAAATAAAAATTTTATAAAAACCTCAAAAAAAACATAAAATTCTAAAAATAAAAAATCTATAAATTAAAATATTAAAATGTTTAAAATAAAATAAAAAATTATACAATTCTAAAAAGCTCATTAAAATGAATTTGACACGGTTCTACAATCAATCAAGGCGTGGAATACAAAAAAAATTTAGGAGTTCGAGAAAAATTTTAATGGCGTATGAGTCCGAATCAAGTCTGATTTTTAATGAAACATTAATAATTTTTATTATTCTTATTGGGTTTTTAGAATTTGTAATATTTAATCTACACATTTTTAAAAAAATAATGAGATTTTTAGAATTTTTAATGAGATTTTTTAATTTCTTAATTTTAACTTAAACATTTTCGATTTTTCGATTTTTTGAATTGTGGAATTTTTTATTTTTATTTTACACATTTTATAATTTTTAATGAAATTTTTAGAAAATCTAATGAGATATTTTTAATTTTATTTTACACATTTAATAGTTTTTAATTTTAATGATATTTTGGAATTTTTAATAATATTTTAGAAATTTTAATGATATTTTTAGAAAATTGATTTATTAAATTTTAATTTTCAAACTTAAAGGACGCAAATTGGACTATCTGGCCGAAATCCCAATTTATTCCTCACATCCCGGTAAGTTTGGAAATTTTCCGGTAAAAAGGACGTAAATTGGATAAAAAAGGACGTAAATCGAAAAAATGAAAATTTAAAGGATATAAATTGGATTAGGCCTAAGTTACAGGACGTAAAATTAAATTTTCTCATCGCAATATGGCGAAGGGGAACTACATGTCAATTTTTAATAGGTTTCATGTTGTCAGTTAGGACGAATACCCTCCCTTACTATAGAAAATCCCATGAAAATTTTAGAAGATACCAACCACAAAAAAGATATAGCCTGAAAATAAATAAATAAAGAATATATCATGATTATTAGAGTTGATTTAAAAAATATAATATATCATACATATATCCATATATATAGGTGAACGAGAAAATGCCAATTTTAGTACTGTACGTAACTTAGGTCGAGTTCAACTTTAATTCTGTAACTTTGTAATTTTTCAATATTAGTCCTGATTTTTTAGTGACAATAAATCAAACCATCATGAAATTTTTTAATTATTAGTGACGAAATTTCGATGTCAAATATGACATTTTTTACGTCACTGTAGATGAAATGATATAGTAAAAATGACCTTTATCGGCATCAAATGATGACTTTTGGTGACGAATCGAAATATCGTTGCATTGATCTATTGTGACGCACATACAATGACATTCTTTGTAACAAATATTTTTTGTCACCAAAGACCCATGACGAAAAAATGATGTTTTTATGACGAAAATTTTCGTCGCGATTTCTCAAATTTCTTGTAGTGCCATAAAACAAAATAAGAAGCTACCAAGGCCCGAAGTACAAAGCCTGGAAAGAACAAAAATAAAAACACCGCAATCTTGGCAAATAAAGGAAAGGCCACGGTTATACACACACGGACCTATTGAGGACACCCACTGGCTAAACACACACACCGTAAGATGAGGACACCTACGTGGAAAGTTCTAAAATACCCCTCCAATCCTAAACCCTAATTAAAACCCTCACTCTCTTCCTCTCTCATTTTCCAAACACACCCACCCCCTTCTCCCTCCCACTCTTCCAGTGGCGCTTTCCCCATCCTCCTCAACGGTCGCCGCCCACCCCCTCCCTCCTCCATCTCGACTATAATTAATTAAAAAAAAAACCACTCCCGTCCAACCGCCGCCTAGCCATCGCCGCTCACCGCCCCCTTCCTCCTTTGAACGCCGCCACTGCTGGAGAAGGGCGAATCCTACGCCGCCGCCCCTAGAGAAATTCACGGCCAACCCCTCTTCTCTTCCCTCGTCCGTCGCGGCCGCCGTCACCCTCCTCCCAGAGACGCGGTCGCTCGCACCCCTCCTCCCTCGTCCGCCACCGCCCGTTTCACGTAAGTTTAGGGTTTTTGAAAAATTTAGGAAAATTAGGATTTTTAGAAGTTCGGGAATTATTTTCGAACATATTGAGTTTGTTTTGGAAAAAAAATCGAACAACTTGAGTTTGTTCAGGAAAAAATTTCGAACAAGATGTTCGATCTTTTTTTTGGACAAATTTAAGTTGTTCAGGAATTTTTTTCGAACATATTGAGTTTGTTCATTAAAAAATTTCGGACGTCTCAACTTTGTTTGGGTAAAATTTTCGAACATATTAAGAATTTTTTTTTTTGGTTGAAATTTTGTGTTTTTAAGAGTTTTTTTTATCAAAGTATGGTGGTTGTTTTGGTGGTGATGGTGGGAATGATTCCGATATGAAATGGAATGGGTGGGTGTACTCATCTTCGTTTTTTTTTTAAAATTTCACACGAGGGATATATGTGACATTTCACATGTCCTGAAAGATGAAAAAAATGTCCGATGAATGTCCTCAATAGGTCCATGTGTGTATAACCGTGGCCTAAAGGAAATAAAGGCTGAAATTAATGAGGGACACGACCCAATACATCACAAAGCGTAAACTAAGATTCATAAAGGGTAAAGTCTAGTATGCACTCGAGTGCATGTTGTGCAACTTAGTCCATGTTGCACTTTTCAATTTAATGACTTACATTTTTTGGTAAATGGTGTTGCACTTTTCAATTATTACTAAAAATATTATTATACAGTTTAATAATTGAAAAGTGCAACACCATTTATCAAAAAGTGTAAATCAGTAAACTGAAAAGTGCAACATGGACTAGGGTGCACAACATGCACTCGAGTTCATAGCAGACCAACCCTTCATAAAGAAGTAAAATGGGCCCAAAAATAAAGACCGCAATCTCTCACATATCCATAAATATTGTATGCACTAGGTGCATTGATGATATTATTGTTTATAAATTCAGGGATAAAATTCAGTTGTACAAAGACACGTCTAAGACTCAAATAAATGTTGATTAAATTTGTAGTTGGTGAAAAATCTTTGAACTAAGATCAACTGATGGATATGTTCTGCAACTATATATGAGGACCCTGTCCTGTCCATAATTTATGATGACATGCTTGTAATTTCTGTGGCCCAAATTTTGTGTCTTTGTGAATGATAATTCCTTTATTAATAAAAGGGAAATACAAAGGAAAAGACCGTGCACCCGATCCGATCCGAATGCCCATAAACCTCGTTAAAACCTTCATAAAAATTCGATGTAAGAAAAAAGAGTACCTAAATGAACATCTTAAAATTCAATAAGTCACAAAACAAAACAAGAAGCTATCAAGGCAGGTCTAATAAAACAGTTTAAACCAACAAGCCAGGTCTAAGAAACTTCAAAGAAAAAAAAGTCCAAAAAATAAATCTTCAACGGAGGTGGGCCCAGAAATACAAAGCCCTCAAATGAAATAAAACTCGAACAAAGAATACAAGATCACAATCTCTTGCAGCTGAACAAAAAATACATCACACAACATGAAACAAAATGCACAAAAGTAGTACAATCAACAAGAACTCAAGACTTGTAAGACAAAACCATAAAGTCGAAGCTCTAGTTACTGCTTCCCAATCAAGTAAAATCAATATATTCCATATTTCAGATCTTTGTTTAGCTCCGAATACCTGAATAATATTCCAAGTCAAATCATCAAAATAAAACAATAAAAAAATGTAACCAAAAGTTCACATATCCAACTTCAAACTAAATATGTAATTATATTTAATCCACCAAAAGCCTGAAGTGTACCTGCAAAACTGCATGTTAATACACAAACATACACAAGGTGTTGCTATACATACCTTTTATAATAGGTGAGGCGTAAGTTGTGTCGAGCTTCTTCTTCTCATCCCATGAAGAATGAACATTAAGGACCCACATTCCAAGGGCGGATTAGTTGTGTTGGTTATTAGAGGGTTATAACTTTAAAAATAGGTTACAACCGTCTGTGGCGCTGAGTTATAACTTAAAAAATTTTCTCTCTCCTCAAATGGGTTAGTTCGGCATAATCCTACTTTTTGCTAATTGACCCACATTAATATTTGAATTTTCTATTTTTTTTTCATCTTCAAATTTTAAATTAATACAACGGTCTTTTTTTTTTTTCTCTTTAAATACTTCATATTCTTCACAGTTTTTTCTTCTGTAAATACTTAACAAATGGATAAAGATTTTTCACCATTTCGTAGAAATTTGTTCAATCATATTGATGAAATTTCACTCTCCCAAAATTCTTTAAATCTACAAAATTTTCAATATTCTCCTTCATATTCTCAAAACAATCAAGTTCATCACCAACTTCGGGCCGACTTAGTGGAACATATTTGGGCTCGATCTGGCAATAATTGATATAATGTGTTTATTTATCGTTTCAAAATAGTTAAGTTTTTAATTAATTTAGTTGAATTGTTTTCTAGTGTTGAATATGTTGTACTCTATTTTCATTCGATCAAAATAATAATAATCTTTATTAGTTAACTAAATGAGTTAGTATTAAATATTTATTTCAATTTGTAAAATATATTAATTGACACCCTAAAAAAATTCGACTAAATAATTTTAATATATTCATATATTAATTTTTTTCACATATATTAAATTTTAATATATTCATATATTAATTTTTTTACATAATTTTAAAACCTAAAATTAAAAATTAAAAATTAAAAATTAAAAAGAAATGTAATGAATAGTGATGTAAGTTATAACTTTGGAATGGTTGTGGGAGTTATTGGGGGTTGAGTTATTTATGTAAAAATGATGAGGTGGAGGAGAGAGGGGAGTTATAACTCCCTAACCATTGTAGACACTCTTAGTTATGGCTAAGGTGGGCTATAGCCCACCCTACTTTTTTTTTTTTAATTATATATATTTATTTAAAATATTTTAATTAAAAAATCCAAATTAGTTTAATTATTCCCGCAAAATGTGTATATAATTACTCCTTATGGACCTAATCAAAATCCTAATTACTACAATTGGGCTGAGTCTATTATATCATCACAATTGTATTATACTTGATGTAGATAAATATGTCTCTCTTGGAAAAGTCGACACGTGGAAATGGGATAAATTATGATGGTCTCGATTAAGTCAATAAGATTGAAGGTTGGATTAATACACCCCTGGGCCTCAAAGGAGAAAGAAGAGTAATTGGGCCTTTAGCCCACATTCGAGGGATAATATCCTTTGGGCTTAAGGATGTGGCCCAGAGAGGAATGCATAGTACGGCTTATTTCTCCCTAACTCAGTCAAAAGAAGGAGTCAAGGCAGGAAAGGGGGCCGAGTATTTAGAATCTTGGACCAAGCCCTCAAAGTATTTAGGATGTGCCGAATTTATAGGAAAAGGGGAGCAAATATAGGGAAGGAGGAGTCTTTCTCTCTCCAGGGAGGAAGGCCAGGTATATAAACAAATTTCCTCCATATTCTTATTTACGTTTTTACACAATATATACATGCTTACGAAATAGACACTGAATTAAGAAGATACAACATATTATTCGCCGGAATTTCCCTAGAATCACAGGGAAATTCCTCTTTGATTCTCCTAAGAACGATTCTGACTTGAGCGTCGGAGCTTCCGCGCCGGAGCGCCCCTCCGGTGTGCTTTTGCAGGTTATTTTCGGATTCTCAAGGAGATTTACGTGAAGATTGCCAAGGACGAACGAGTGATTCAAACTCGTGATTAACAGTGCTCGTAAAGGAACGATTGATATCCGGAGACGTTCTTTTTCGACGCAACAACTGGCGCCGTCTGTGGGAAATCCGAGCTAGGATGTGAGGATTTCCAAAATTGTGAGGAATTGTCATTACACGGAAGGTTTATTCCCAGAAATCTTCAAGTAATTGAAGGAATAAAGGCACTATTGGCATCGTTGTTTGAATTGCCTAAAATCCCGTATTCGAGAACTAATTCAAAGTAATCTCAAAGTCATTCTTCTCAATTTTTGAAGATAAAAACCTCCGCTCAAAAAGCCCTAGTAGCCCCCAACCGATCATCGCTTCATTGTTGCGGCGTGCTTTTGCCCAATGTAGAACAAGGCCATCGATCCTAGATCCATGCGCCGCCGTACCGATCTCAGTACCGCCGGAAACCCGGGCCGCCGCAGTGTAGGCGAAGGAGACACATGCCTGCATCTGTTGCCGCCTCACACTCAGGATCTCCGACGATGTCCAACTCCGATTTGAGGCATTTCGATGAGCCCGGACCTCACATCAAGCTTCTTCTTGTTGTCTTAATTGGATGCCTCAATTCTGACTTTGCACGAAGTTATAGTCGAAAAATCCCAAAAACTCCATGGGTCTATTAACAGGGAGAATTTTGCCCTCAATCTTTTGTTCTTTTGTTTCTAGATTTTCATTTAGCTGGGTGTTTAGAAGCTTAATAACTTGCCCCTGTTATGACGTGTGTATATCAAAAGCAAGTTAAAATGGCGATGAAATGCTTGTAGTTTCTTTGAATTTTCTTTAAAAGAATTGTGCGAGGATGTCTTATTTCTGGAAATGGGATCGAGCCAATCTGGGGGTGTTGAAACAGCAGGTGATGGTGAGCCTGAGATAGGTATTTTTAATGAAGAAATCAACAAGCTGGAGGAATTCAGAATTGAATGGATTGAAAAGTTATCCACAGTTGTCTTACGGGGTTTTGATGCATTTTTTCGTGATTATATAAAGAACAAAAAGCAATGGCAGGAAAAGACTGAAGAGGCCTTGCCACTGACCCGGTCTTTCGTAGAAGCTATGGATTATTTGCAAGGAAAATTGTCTGTTCTGGAAAAAGGGATGCGCAAAACAGATTTTACAAAGCTATGGAGAAGCTTGGCTGCTGGGATAGATAAAATGATCTTCAGTAGTATACTGATGGGCAATGTGAAGTTTCATGATGGAGGAGTTCAGAGGGCAATTGAGCACGGCTTGAAGCTTAATAGAAAATTGCAAACATGTGGAGCTTAATAAAAACAGTTGGTGCTTCTGATTTAAATCAATTCGCCCTGCTTCAGAAATCGACACAGAGTTACAATTGGTGAAATTTTGGAGATGAACTATTGCCCAGAAAAGTCTACGGGCAGCCTTTTGCCCAGGTTTTACAGGTTCTTTCCAGTTTTCTCACCATATGCTATAAATAATTTTACACATTCCATATAAGTGTTAATGATTATGTGAATGACGAATTCACTTGGGAAAATGGAAAAGAATTGTCTAAAACTCTTAACTAAGATTCTGATCTAATGCACATGTAAAAAGAAGATGACAATAGAGTGCACTTTGAAAACAAAACTTCTAATCATAATGCCATGGTTGGTGTATATATTGGAAATTGAAAGACCTGGTTTAAGCAAGAATATCAAAGCACTGGAAAAATTGTTTGCTGCTGTGACTAAGCTTAATAAACTTAAGAATTTATCCCTGCTGCTATGTGAATTACATGGTGAATTTCCTGTTGGAAGCATTTGGATATTTCAGGAAATTATGCCAGAGAAGTACAATCTTTGTGCAATTTCATGTTTACTTAGTGCTCCTCTATTTGATTATTTGCTCATTAGTGTTGCACTAATTACTGTAAAATATGTGTGTTATCAATGATTTTTTGTGGGTTTATATTGAAGAAAGCAATTATCCATATATTAGAATATTTACTGTCGCGGAGGCCGCTGAAATTTTGTGATGAATTGTTTGACTATTTAATTTCTTGTATGAATTTTCGAATGAATTTCTGAGTTTTGACTGCTAGTAATGAACAACTCGCGATTTCGAGCTAAAGAGTAGTTAATGAAAAAATAACGTTTATGTTTTCTCACACTTTAACAATAAGTTTCTGGCCTAAATTTGATGGGGAAATTGCTCTGGTTTTGTTAATTTTAGTGGAGTAAATATGATTTGATTAACTGCATTGCAAGGATCTTCTTATTTGTAAGCATTTATTGCCGAACCCATACTCAGACTTTATGATGTAGAATATATCAGAAACATATCTATTTATAGTGACAAAGATTCTCTACTAGAAAACCCAAGTTAAACATCCAGGACGGTTTAGTTACTTAGCATGTAACATATTTTAGCACTGTTCAATTAGTTGTATGGTTAAACATATGCTGACTCATGCTGAGCTGATGTACTATAGTGGTAATTTGGAGAGAGATAAATATCCTCAGTTTCCAGTTTCACAACAAACGCAATGACACAGAATAAAAAATCAAATTTCTGAAGTCAACACTGCTGTGATGTAGTATTGTTTAAGCATTAGTAGATAAAAAATGTTCATTCAATACGTATTCTTTTAAACCTTCTCATTATTTAGCATATAGATTCTCTGCTACCAATTCGTAGTAGTACTATTTTGCACTGACTTGTTTTCATTTACCAATGCGTGGAATTTTTGGGATATTAGAAATTGAATATTTTATTAGAATATAACATATGCAAACACCAGTGAGTAGTCTGAGAATTATGATGTCCAATGTTTTAAATGAATGATAGAACACGTAAATTTTTGTTAGTTTTATGTGATAAAATTGGCTGCTTTTGTGATGATCTATCACTAAGTGATGCGTTTTGTTGAGTGATTTTGGTGGACTTATCCTTTCATTTCATACTTTTATGGACGGTTGTTAATGAACCAATGTTATTACTTGAATATATCTATTGAATTTTTGTACAATTAAAGAGGAATGCACAGAAAGATGAATTTCACTCTGCAGAGGATGAAAGGACCGACAGTTCATGCTTGAAAACTCGAGGGAAGTATCTCTACTCTTCTTATGCACATAAATATTGCTTGAAAATGCACTAATGATTGATGAGCTAGTCATAATTACTTCCGAAAAACTAGTTCGTGTAACAAATGTAAATCTAGCATGAGAACATGTCTTAAATATGATAAGATATGATTGGTGAGTTCAACTATCATATTACGCCCTCGATTTGATTCTCACTTTTAGACGGGAGATAACAAAGATATGAAATGATAAGTTATTATGAAAAATTGCGCACTTGCTGAATTAAGAATGTTTATTGATCGCAAATGCACGTTTCTGGATATGATGTTCATTCTTTTTTTAACAAGCCCAAGGATCTAAGACATTCCATTACTTTGACTTGTTTTTGAGAATTAATTATATAAGCTTGCGGAAGAGCAACAATGTTTTAGGCGAAAGGAGGAGAATTTCGCTTCACAAAAAAAAGGGGGGAATGGATGCACTCAACCGATGCATACTTGGCAACTTAAAGGAGGTATCTCTACACGTTTTATGTGAACCGAAATTGAAATATTGCTGGAGAATTCATTTTTGATTGATGGGTTAGTGTTAAATACTTCTGAAAAATCAGCTTGTATAAGAAACATAAGTCTATAATGAGAACATGTGTGTAGTCTGATAAAAAGTGATTGTGATAATATTTGCATCAACAGTCATTTTCTGACTATTATGTTGAAAAATGTGATATATGAGGTAGCATGCATTGTCTTGGCTAATTGATTGATATTAATCTGATACTTGAATTAGACTCGTCGAGGTGATGAATTTGAGTGAGAAGAATAACTTACCCATGATAGATAGGATCGAGATAAACTATTTTATGCTGTGATCTGCATAAATGACTACTCCTTAATTGAGATGTTGTGGAGAATGATTTAAATCTATGTAGTTTAGCGTGGATGTTGATCGTTTCAATCAATATGTTGCGAAAATATGATATGTATTGAAGGTGTGATAAAATTAGCATGAGAATGCACTTTTTATTGAATGAGCTCTAGAATATTGACGAAGCAAGTACCAAATCTTGGTATAAATTGCTATCTAACCTTTTTTGTTTCGAGAAATTTTGAGGAGGTCCAGCCCAAAAACTCTTAAGAACTCTGGGAGTGCTGAAAACGCAAGAGGTTCTGGAGGGATATTCAGGTCTCGGACTGGCAGAGATATGGAGTATTCCAGTCCCCGAGGGCTGGCAGAGATATGAAGTATTCCAGTCCATGAGGGCTACCAGAGATATGAACATGAATTGGCCAGGACCTAAGAGCCCAGGTCCGTGAGGGCTAGCAGAGATATGTTGAGTACATTAGTACCACTGATAGTACAAGTGTTAATTCTTGTAGATATTATTATGAGCATGTCTTTAAGAGATTGACATATATGATACGAGGCTACTCTTTTCCATTGAATTAAGAAGGGTCCCCTTAAGCTTACACGATTGATTTATGTAGATATTTTATAAATGATATTGGAATTGAGAATTACTTGAAATCTTAGAAGCATGAGTAGGTGATTCATATGTTGAGTTTTGTGACTACTTTATGTGGGAGAATTGATGACGACTATGGTTCTGGAAACGAAAGCTAGCATAACTATTTTCAAATTGTGTATGATTGACATGTTTCTATACTTTAGATATGATTTCAAATTATAGATTGAGCTTATTCAGGTCCTTGGGATCAAAAAAATGAAAAGTGAAACCAAACAATGTTGAGTTCAGGGGAACCTCAGAGGATCCCCAGATTATTATGAGATTTGAGATCCTAAAGAGTGAAACCAAACAATGTTGAGAGGCTGGAGGTTCAGGAAAAGACCATGTGCAATAAAGCTAAACCTCAACCTGCTCGAGGAGCTGTAGACGTACGAGAGATATACGCAATTGCGAAGACGAATATTGAGGTAACAAGTTAGTTCATATTACTTGTGATTTTTATGTTCCGATAGCTAGGAAATTGATGGCTAAGATGCTAAGACAAAGATGGAGAATACTCGACTGGCTACGAAGTTAACTTAGTATACCTGTGGGGCAATACCCCTAAATGACCAAGGTCAAAGACCATATCCCTGGAGGACTGAAAGTTATATCCCTGAAAAGTGGACAGAATAAACCTACAGGTACCCTAATTCAGGGGCGAAAGACACTCTAAGACCATGAGGCCAAGGGGAGTTAGAGAAATTGCGAGATTTATCTCACCCTGCGAGGTTTACCTCACCCTGCGAGATTTATCTCACCCTGCGAGGTTTATCTCACCCTGCGAGGTTTACCTCACTCTAAGAACTCTTACGAGTATAAACAACTTCAGGGAGAGTATAATCCCTAAGAACTCTTATGAGTATAAACAACTTCAGGGAGAGTATAATCCCTAAGAACTCTTACGAGTATAAACAACTTCAGGGAGAGTATAATCCCTAAGAACTCTTACGAGTATAAACAACTTCAGGGAGAGTATAATACCTAAGAACTCTTACGAGTATAAACAACTCCAGGGAGAGTATAATCCCTAAGAACTCTTACGAGTATAAAAAACTTCAGGGAGAGTATAATCCCTACAAACTCTAACTTTTGGGAGAGTGTAATCCCTACAAACTCTAACTTTTGGGAGAGTGTAATCCCTACAAGCTCTAACTTTTGGGAGAGTATAATCCCTACAAACTCTAACTTTTGGGAGAGTATAATCCCTACAAACTATAACTTTTGGGAGAGTATAATCCCTACAAACTTTTAGGAGTATAAATAACTTTTGGGAAGAGTATAATCCCTACGAACTCTCAGGAGGATAAATAACTCTTAAATAACTTTTAGGGGAAAGTGTGAGCATCATCAAATCATCAAGTAAGTATAGAAACCTGAATTCTCTAAAGTATCATAGGGTATGCATGTACCACAGAAGAAGGTAAAATACAGCGAGGCAGCTAAAACCATTCAAGACCAGGGATATATGACCCTAGCCCTCCATAGAAAAACTCAGAGGTATAAAATTAGGATCAGAGTTTCTTACAATCGGAGAGTGACCACAAAGCTGAGGGGAATTAGAGAACCCCTTACAATTCTGAGGTTCAATGATGAGCTTGATTTGAAGCCATGAGGTCAGGTTATTAAGTGAGAGCTCCACTCCTGATAGGCTTTAAGGCCTGGGGGGAGTAGGGGTCGTGCTAAGTTGTTAAAACTATCAAACTCCAAACAAGGGAAGGCCAAAAAAAGGCATATGAAGAGAAAAGAAACAAGAGAAGTTATGGAGAAGGCTAAGAAAAGCCTCAAGTGATACGCTTGAAGACACACCTTCCAGGGTTATACAACATGCTTCCTGAAATTGAAAAATGATGTTGACCAGGGCAAGGGAACATTCCGCTTAATTCATCTTATCTTCTCTTCCTACTCTCATAAAATTACGAGTACTTTTACGAGAGTATGGGGGAGTGGTTGATGTAGATAAATATGTCTCTCTTGGAAAAGTCGACACGTGGAAACGGGATAAATTATGATGGTCTCGATTAAGTCAATAAGATGGAAGGTTGGATTAATACACCCCTGGGCCTCAAAGGAGAAAGAAGAGTAATTGGGCCTTTAGCCCACATTCGAGGGATAATATCCTTTGGGCTTAAGGATGTGGCCCAGAGAGGAATGCATAGTACGGCTTATTTCTCCCTAACTCAGTCAAAAGAAGGAGTCAAGGCAGGAAAGGGGGCCGAGTATTTAGGATCTTGGACCAAGCCCTCAAAGTATTTAGGATGGGCCGAATTTATAGGAAAAGGGGAGCAAATATAGGGAAGGAGGAGTCTTTCTCTCTCCAGGGAGGAAGGCCAGGTATATAAACAAATTTCCTCCATATTCTTATTTACGTTTTTACACAATATATACATTCTTACGAAATAGACACTGAATTAAGAAGATACACCATATTATTCGCCGGAATTTCCCTAGAATCACAGGGAAATTCCTCTTTGATTCTCCTAAGAACGATTCTGACTTGAGCGTCGGAGCTTCCGCGCCGGAGCGCCCCTCCGATGTGCTTTTGCAGGTTATTTTCGGATTCTCAAGGAGATTTACGTGAAGATTGCCAAGGACGAACGAGTGATTCAAACTCGTGATTAACAGTGCTCGTAAAAGAACGATTGATATCCGGAGGCGTTCTTTTTCGACGCAACAATACTCCATCATTTAATGTCAAATATTAATTTGTAATAAAAATAAACTCTTTTATTAAGGTTAAGTTTTGATGATTCTCATATTATTTTGATTTATTAATTTCTTTTTATGAAAAAATAATAGAAAACAGTTCTATTTGTATTCCGGTGATTTTACTAATCAAGAAATAATTCGTTTAAGAATTGAACTACAACCTTACAAATTTGATATGCATTCTTAAGAAAGTTTACAAACTTTATCAATTATTTCGGAATTATCCAAAAGTTAGTCGAGGCAAACAAGGCATAAGCGTATACTCTGATTACGAGATTGATTCAGCTTATTTTGACACTTAGGGGGTGTTTTGAAACACTACAAACAGCTTTCAGAATCACTTTTTTTAAAGCTGTCCTCTCACAGCTTTTACTTTTCAGAAGTACTTTTAAGTTGTTTATAGAGTTTGCAAACACCCCCTTAATGTAACACCATTGCGACGATCGAATGAGCATTTTCAGCTATAAATCATGTCAATAGTGTTTTTCGAAACTAAAGGGAGAATTATAATCTATCATTTTTTTATGATTGTCTATATTAAAATATATATTTTTTGTAGACGTTGATCTTGGTTCTATTATGGATGAATTCTACCAAATAAAGAATCGAATGACGCAAATGTAAAAATATTTCAGCCCACCCTAAGTTTTAATTCTGGCTCCGCCCTTGCCACATTCCTTCTTCTTCTTCTGCAGGCAAAGCCTTTTTCACTTCATTTATACACGAAATGTTGCAATCAACAATTTCAACGTCAAAAATAATTTTCCCCAACTTTTCATGAATCTTTTCTAATTTATAGCAATTTTTCATTTTCAAACACCAAAGTTTTCCAAATGCACCAAATCAGCATCTTCAATCACAAGACTCTCCAGACTATTGAATCCTCTTTCAACAACTTTCCATTCCGCACCTTGGAAGGCATTGTTTTTTAATTTGAACACCTTAAGAAATGGTAATAAAGCAATCTCTCTCATTTCTTCCCAAGGATAGCTTACCCCACTCAAATATAAAGTACTGATAAGACGATTTTCAGCGAAACTTGAAAACCGAACAACCCGGGGAACAACGACATATTTAAGTGATTATAGCCTTGTACTATGGGAAATATGAGCCCAGATGAAGGGCTTGGGCTTGGGCTTGGGCTTGGCATCATCATCATCATGTGCTAATACAACTTGAATGTATATATAATTCCTCTAGATTAGGAACTCCTTTAAGAACAGCCTCAGTGCAGCTACGAGCACTCACTTTTGAAAGTGTTAATAAGCTATTCAAGGATGAGCCATGTGGAGGATCTGGTAGGTCGCTTCCCATGACCTCAAGATGCTTTAGTGCTGATAACCTCCATATCTCCACCGGTAGATATGATACCTCTTTATAAGACTTGATCATTTGATGTCGATCCACAATAAAGAACTCAAGGAATTGAAGTTGGCAAATAGAAGGTGGGATCATTCCATTCGTAGTAAGAGAGAGGTAAGTTAACTGAACTAGTTGCGGCACTTCCACAGGGAATTCATAGAAACGAATTGAAAGAGCATCGAGTTCTCTCAGCAACTTCAAACGAAAACATAATGGTACTTGATATTGGTGATATGAACCAAAACACAAGAGAGAACGTGCAGCGGATGCACAATAATCCTCCACTGATTTATTTACTAATAGAATAGATATGTATAAATTAGATTGATATGTATATATGGTAGGCGTAATTCACTCCTTAATGATAGCTTATGTTACGGTATGTAATCAGTGTATATAGTTGACCTCATTGAGGAGATTAATCAAGGATTTACATTCTTACATGGTATCACGAGACTAGGGGTTCTCCTTCCAATTCTTCTGCTGCGCCCTATCACTTCGTCTACCCCTCTCTTCTTCTTCTTCTATCGATCTGTTCTTCCCATGACGACTTCATCGTCAAAATCATCTTTTCATCCGGCTCTGGCTGTCTCCAACATCAAGAACCATATTTCAATTGTTCTTGAGATGGAAAATGTCCATTATGCGACTTGGGCAGAGCTTTTCAAAATTCACGCAAAATCCCACAAGGTTTTTCACCACATCATTCCGTCAACCACCCACCCCAAACCAACGACTACCGATGAGAAGGAAATGTGGGAGACTCTTGATGCCACTGTACTGCAATGGATTTATGCCACTATCTCTACCGATCTGTTGCACACCATCCTTGAACCAGACTCCACAGCTATGGAGGCTTGGGATAGATTGCGTGATATATTTCAAGATAATAAAAACTCTCGTGCGGTTACTCTGGAACAAGAATTTTCAAGAACTACGATGGAAGATTTTTCGACTGCCTCGGCGTACTGTCAGCGCCTCAAGGTCTTGACAGATCAATTGAAAAACGTTGGAGCTCCGGTATCCAATGACCGCCTAGTTCTTCAATTGGTGGCAGGTCTCACGGAGGCCTACAACGGAGTTGGCACCCTTATTCGCCAAAGCACTCCTCTTCCGAAGTTCTATCAAGCTCGGTCCATGCTTGTCCTGGAGGAGGCCGGGTTAGCAAAGAAGGTTGCCACTGCATCCGCTTTGGTTGCTCCTCCGTCAGATGCAGACCCTTCACTAGCAGATCCTCCCCCGCAACACAGATCGGGTTCTGGAGGGAAACGAGTCTTCAAGCGTCCCACTGGACGAGCATCTAAACCTGGACGATATAATGGATCATCTGACAATGGCCGAGGTCTGCAGAGACACGCCCAGCACCATGGGCAGCAACCTTGGAGTGGGGGTCCACCTCAGTGGCCGTGGCAATGGCCGTGGCCTGTTCCCCCATGTCCGTATCCTTCCGTACCATCGGCGCCCTGGGTGAGATCGCCATCATCCCATCGTATGCAATCGCCGCAACCTGGCCTGCTTGGGACACGGCCACAGGCGTACTCATCGATGAATCAACCATCTGCAACTGACATTGAGGCTGCTATGCATACACTAGGCCTCAATCCTCCGGATGCAAATTGGTACATGGATACGGGTGCTACGTCTCACATGACATCCTCCCAAGGTACTCTCTCTTCTTATTTCAATTCGAGCATTAAACGTGGTGTCCTTGTTGGTAATGGTCAATCTGCTCCTATTTCTGGTGTCGGGCATACACATCTTACAGACCCTCATCCACCCTTAGCCTTAAGAAATGTCCTTCATGTTCCCCAAATTATTAAAAATTTGGTTTCTGTTCGTAAATTCACCACTGATAATTCTGTGACTGTTGAATTTGATCCGTTTGGATTTTCTGTGAATGATTTTCAGACGGGGAGGCGCCTCATGAGGTGTGAGAGTCGGGGAGAACTATATCCACTTACCACATCTCCAGTCACTTCGCCATCCTCTTTTGCTGCAATTTCTCCCTCTTTGTGGCATGCTCGGTTAGGTCATCCGGGAGCTCCTGTTTTTTACTCCCTTAGGAGAAATAAATGTATTGAAAGTACTCCTTTTCGGTCTTCTAGTGTATGTCATGCTTGTTCTTTAGGAAAACATGTTAAATTACCATTTATGGATTCTATGTCGTTTTCTTTAGTGCCTTTTGACATTATCCATTGTGATTTGTGGACATCACCTGTTTTGAGATCTTCGGGCCATCGTTATTACTTGATATTGTTAGATGATTTCTCGAATTTTGTATGGACTTTCCCATTGTCTAGAAAATCTCAAGTGTTTCACACTTTCTTGACATTCCGTAATTTTATTCGCACACAATTTGAGAGAGAAATTAAAACATTTCAATGTGATAATGGGAGGGAATTTGTCAATACCCAGTTTCAGAATTTTTGTGAGTCACATGGTATGGTATTTCGTTTATCATGCCCTCATACTTCTTCTCAAAATGGCAAGGTAGAACGCAAGATTCGATCCCTAAACAATATAGTTCGTACATTGTTTGTTCATGCTTCTGTACCACCTCCTTTTTGGCATCATGCACTCCAACTAGCCACTTATGTTATTAACATCCTTCCTAATAAGAAGCTGTCATATGCATCTCCTCTTAAAGTGCTTTATCACAAAAATCCCACTTATTCTCACTTAAGAGTTTTTGGGTGTTTGTGTTATCCGTTGTATCCCTCCACCACAATCCATAAGCTTCAACCACGTTCCACACCTTGTGTATTTTTGGGTTATCCATCCAACCACCGTGGATATAAGTGCTTTGACTTGTCCTCCAATAAACTCATCGTTTGTCGCCATGTCATCTTTGATGAAACCCAATTCCCTTTTACACGGGTACAACTTCTTTCGCCTACGGCATTTGATTTTTTGGATGAGGGTCTTTCTCCTTATATAAAACACCATATGTCTAGCCAAGATGTTCCTCTTGTTCCAATCCCACAAGTAGCATCTCTTCCAACACCCACTAATCCTCCTGCTACAAATACTTCCACTATAGTCCCTACTCCATCACATACTCCCATCCCCCGACCAGTAACTCGGAGTCAGCGGGGCATCTTTAAACCTAATCCGAGGCTTAACTTGCATACATCTGTCCAAAAGTCCCCTTTGCCTCGTAATCCTGTGTCTGCTCTTCATGACCCGAACTGGAAATTGGCTATGATTGACGAATATAATGCTCTTATTGATAATAAGACGTGGGAGTTGGTACCCCGTCCACCTAATGTTAATATTATTCGTTCAATGTGGGTATTTACTCATAAAGAGCGTTCTGATGGCTCGTTTGAGCGGCATAAGGCCCGTCTTGTAGGTGACGGAAAAACTCAACAAGTTGGCATAGATTGTGGGGAGACGTTTAGTCCAGTGGTCAAGCCTGCAACTATTCGGACAGTTCTCAGCTTGGCACTTTCAAAACATTGGTCAATTCGTCAATTGGACGTTAAAAATGCTTTCTTGCATGGTACACTTCATGACACTGTATATATGCATCAACCCATTGGTTTTCGAGACTCGAAACATCCGGATCATGTGTGCTTATTGAAAAAGTCGTTATATGGGCTTAAACAAGCTCCCCGGGCATGGAATAAGCGCTTCACGGACTACGTCAACACTATCGGGTTCACCCGTACAACTTCAGATCATTCTCTGTTTGTATTTCGACGGGGTAGTGATATGGCTTATTTGCTATTGTATGTGGACGATATTATCTTGACTGCTTCGTCGACTTCACTTAGTGCCTCCATTATTGCTAGCTTAAGCTCTGAATTTGCGATGAAAGACTTGGGGGACTTGCATTATTTTTTGGGAATTGCTGTGCATCGTCATGCAGGTGGTCTGTTTCTTTCCCAACATAAATATGCGACTGAAATTATTGAGAAGGCTGGGATGTCCTCTTGCAATTCATGCTCCACTCCGGTTGATACAAAACCAAAATTGAGTGCTCGATCCGGTGAGGCATATGCGAACCCGTCTCATTATCGCAGTCTGGCTGGGGCTCTTCAATACTTGACGTTTACACGTCCGGACATCTCATATGCAGTCCAACAAGTGTGCCTCTTTATGCATAGTCCTAGAGCTGAGCACATGCATGCCCTAAAGAGAATCATTAGATACCTCCAAGGCACGCTAGATTATGGGATACATTTGTTTCCATCTTCGACATCGTCCCTTGTTTCGTACACGGATGCAGATTGGGGGGGTTGTCCAGATACGAGGCGATCGACGTCGGGGTACTGTGTCTTTCTTGGCGATAACATTGTGTCGTGGTCAGCTAAACGACAGTCCACACTATCTCGTTCAAGCGCTGAAGCCGAATACCGAGGAGTTGCCAACGTTGTTTCTGAATCGTGTTGGCTTCGTAACCTTCTCGTGGAACTACATTGCCCAATTTCTACAGCTACATTGGTGTATAGCGATAATATAAGTGCAATTTATCTTGCTGGAAATCCGGTTCAACACCAACGGACCAAGCATATAGAAATGGACATTCACTTTGTAAGAGAGAAGGTAGCTCGTGGTCAGGTCCGGGTCGTCCATGTTCCCTCTCGTCATCAGCTGGCCGATATTTTTACAAAGGGTCTTCCATCGGTATTATTTGAAGATTTCCGGAACAGTCTCAGCGTCCGGCGTCCTCCCGTTTTGACTGCGGGGGTGTAATAGAATAGATATGTATAAATTAGATTGATATGTATATATGGTAGGCGTAATTCACTCCTTAATGATAGCTTATGTTACGGTATGTAATCAGTGTATATAGTTGACCTCATTGAGGAGATTAATCAAGGATTTACATTCTTACATTTACGTTTTTTATGCCAAATAAAGAATTCTAGAGAATGGACAATTGATGATGGCCTTTCATATCTCCTTCTTCTCCTATGCAATCATCAGGACAGCTTATGATAAGTGCAAACTTAGTCTCTAAAGCTTTTTGTTTAGAAAGGTGCCATAAGGAAGATTGAAGAACACAAGTTTTGATAGTGTGGTGTGGATTATAATTAAGTGCTTCCTTTGAAGGTCATAACAACACTATTAGAAACAACGGATAGCATCAGAACTTGAATTAATGTTTACATTTAATTCAAGAAATCTATCGGCAAGCCATAAAGTGACGAGCTTGGATCGTGGTATCTCAGAAGCTGGACGAAAAATTCCTATATATAGAAAACACATTTTTAGGAGTGGGGTTAAGTATGTGTAACTTGGAAGCAGTACCTTTGACATTTCATCGTACGCATCCTTGAAAATTCGATGATTTCTTTTGGTTGCAACCTCGTTCCAGTACTTCAGAGAGTAGGCGAGCAACGGTTATAATGGTAAGAGGAAGACCTTCACATTTATCAGAAATCTTCTTTCCAGGTTTGACTAGTTAAGGAGGACATGATAAGCCTTTACAAGAAAAGACCTTGTCACGAAATAGATCCCAACATTCTTGGTCGTTCAATAACTGCATTGCAACTACGCCATTCACCAAACCACATCTTACACCGTAATTAGATAGTTGTAGCAGCCTACTGGTAACCAAGAAAGGGGTGATTGAGTTCATGAACATCGTATCGACCCAAAGGATTCCAGAGCCAGTGGATGTATCTGTCCCATACATCATCTATGACAATGAAGTACCTCTTACTCTTGAGCATTTCCTTCAAGTAGTCATCAACTGCTTCATCATCATCTAATCCAGGGATCAATATGTGCTACAATGCGTCGTGGGAGATCTTTTACTCGACACTTGTTGCCTGATCCTTGAATCCACACACGATAGTCAAAGTGTTGCGCGGTCGTTGGATCTTGGAAAAGTTTCTTAGCAAGGGTAGTTTTACCGATGCCTGGCAGGCATACCAACGAGTGAATTAGTAACAACAAAAGGCATGTAGTACTCTACGTTTGAGTTGGTCGTACACATCGCTCACTCCTATCATGTTTGATGTAACACTATCAAAGACGTCGTCTTCTTCTTCTTCGTCGTCTTCAGTAATTTAACAGAACCAATCTGTTTTACAATGCCTCGTAATTTAACAACTTCTGAACCCGTATTGCTTTTTCTAAATCTGTTTGAAGAGTTGTCTTGGCAGTTTCTTCAAAAGAACGAATGTGCTTGTATACAAGTTCTAAGATTTCTCGGGACTGGAAATCGAGCGAATTCAGGTCACTGCAGGGTTTAATTTACAAGTTGCTCAATTTTGATCTTGAGTTCTTCCACAAGTTGGAAAGCATATTTATGCATCTCTAGCTCTTAATTTTCTTGCAAACAAATTTCACTAAAAAAAACAAAAACTATAGCAGGATATTTGCAATTGGTAAAGAATATGAGAAGAGCACCTTGATACTAACCAGATGTGATTCACTCGTTAGGAGACCTCAATAATAATTCATTAGTAGTGGTATTTTGAAAGAGTCGTGGCTTCGAAAAGATGACAAACCTTATTTGTAATTAAGAATCCATAATTAATCCATTAATATTTCCAGTTGCAATAATTTATTAACGAGTATTAGATTAGGTGAAAAACTGAGGGTCAAGGTCTGTATTTTATATTAAAAATAAAAAGGCCAAGTTGACAAAATAATTGTGTGAAATTGTTAATTTAAAATACTTGTAATTAAATTATTCCATTTAAAAATCACAAGAGAACTTGTTTGTAATAGTACATTTTATTTGAAGAAGAATTAAAATGTTGCATAATATAGTATCTTCTTATGTCCCACGAAATACATTGAGCTTATTATTGTACAAATACTTTCAACAATTGATCACATAAATGGCAACAATTTAATTTTTAATTTATCAACCCATCTTCATTTCTTTCTGCAAGGCCTCCAATTTATCACTCGCATCACGTGGGAAGGTGTCATTGGTGCTCTCTTCCACCTCTCGCATCACCTGGGAAGGTGTCATTGGTGCTCTCTTCCACCTTGCGGTTCTCAGTTCTCTCAATAACTAAATTCAGATTTCCCCTACCGAGTACGAGTAGGACGACTCTTCTCCACCTGGGATAGCAGTTTCTCTTCTCTTCCTACCTGGCCTCCCACATCTCTAGACAGGGCCTGGGACAACACAAGTACTCGTTCAGATCCTCGAGGACCATCAACATCAATCGCTCGTGGAGGAACCACAGATCCCCCACGAGTGATCAGGATATTCTCTACCATTTTGGCCACCATGGCATCAAGTTGTTCCATGGTGATGGTAATCTTCTCAGCACTCGCAAATCCAAGGGGTACTCCATCATCTACTTCATTCCCAGGTACGGACGAGGTTCCAGCTACGTCCTCCACTCTATTAGGGGCAATCTCGCTAGCCCCTCCAGGCGTCATTGACGCCCCTACAAGTGTAGTTGGTTGGGCCACCGGCAATGATGCATCCTTGCCTGTAGTTGGCCTCGAACTCGCCGAAAAGATCGGGGGGGAAAGGAACGGATAAAGATTATTTTCCCTGATTCAGTAGTGTACCACCCGATGAAGGCAACAGTGGAGTACATGAGGAAACTCGTCTCCGGTGGAACAACCGACAATGGTATTCCACCTCCATCTTTCGTTTGCATGGGATTGTCACGTTCTCCTCCAATGCTCAGGTATTTTCTAGATCAAATCACGATCAATCAAAACAAGGATCTCACGCCTTAACTCTGATTCCCACAGACGGCGCCAGTTGGTGCGTCGGGTTTGAACTCTCACCAAATTACAATACTGACATTGAGTCACCGGTGGCAAACAACTTGTTACAGGGCTGCCATGTGGCTCACGTTGCTCCCGAAAACCTGCAAAACACGCCAGATGGATCTCCGGCGCGGGGAGTCTGACGCTTAAGTCAGAAAATCGGTGATCTCCAAAATAAATGTGGTTGGAGAACAGTCAATCAAATGTGAGACCATTCTCCATAATGCAATATGATACTCAAAGTATGTATGCACAAGTGTAGTGTGTGCTTTCTCACTCAAAATCACGTAAAAAGTTATGGAAGGGATACATGCAGTATATATAGAGGTACATTGGGGGAAGAGATAACTGTCTCCCCCTATCTCTCCATTAAATCACGTATTCCGAGTTTTTAGGGAGCTGGCAAAGTCTCCCTCAAGTCTAGCTCAATCAAACATTTATCCTTATCAAGGAATTATCCCAGCCTCGTGTGGGCTTAGGCTCGGTTCTCAATAAATCTTTATAAACGTGGACCTGGGCCTCGAGGCCCAAGATGGGTCCCAGCCCATATAATCTGGCCCACACTTGGGGTATCAAGTAGCATGGGCCCAACTTATCATAGTATGGACCTTAATCATATAATTCAAGCATAATTAAAGTAATAAATGGACGAATAACATATAATAGTATTATGTGTATATTCCACGCGTCATTATCTCATAGAACGACACATTTTAGTTGCATCAAACATTTATTTATTTACACCTCATGCCATTACTTTTTACACACAAACAAAAAAAATTCTCTCCAATAAATTGAAATACCCATAATATCCCTAATAAAAGTCAATTTTATCATATTTAATACTAATAAACAATTCTACATTAAAACTCGTGCAAACAGTAAATGTTCCATTAATAGTGGGACGAAGGGAGTATTATTTTTTAGTTTATTTTTCGAGATTTATGATTGCTTTCGATTTTTTTTTTTCAGAAATTGTAATTTTTTTTCGATTGTGGTTGATCTAGGGAAAAAAAAGGGACTGTTGCGATCTTGAAATGATATTTGTTCTTTTGCTGGAATGTTGGAGTTTGTAGTTTAATGTTGCGTTTGTATTTTTTCAAATTTATGCTTGTATCCTAGAGTTTGTATTTTTATCTTTTTAAGTTGTAATGTTACGTTGAATGAGAGAGACGATAGTGGTTGAAAAAGAGACGATGAAATGTCTGTGAATGTACATTATGTACTTATCACGAGATTTTTTAAATTTTTTATTTATGGGTAGAACTGACATTTTACATCTCACTAATTTGTAAAAAAATATCGGTGGGTGTCCTCAACAACTTTATGTGTTCGTATAATCGTGAACATTTTAATATTGGGCGCGGTTATACACACCGACCTATTGAGAACACCCACTGGATGAATACACACACTCTAAGATAAGGACACCCACTATGAAAACCTCAAAATACCCTTAAACTTCATAAAACTCTAATTCTTCCATTCATTCTCTATTCTTCAAATCAAATTCAGTACACCCACCTCCCTCTCCCACACTCTTCTTCTCCTCTTCGTCTTCCTCCATCGGCCGTCCAACCCACGTCGGCCGCCCCGCCCAAGTCCCCAGCCGCATGCCGCCTCCCACCTCCTCTTTCCTCCAGCGGCCACCACCCTCCTTCTTCCTTCAAGCAACCCGTCGCCCACCCATTCCCCTTCCCCTCCCAGGCGAGAACGCCGCCCCTCCTCCAAACAGTCGCGGTCGCCGCCCTCCCTTCTCCCCCACGACGCGACCGCCCCCTCCCTTTCGTCGCAGCCGTCGTGCTCCTCCCCTAACCGTCGCCTCCGCTACACAGATAAGTTTAGATCTGAAAAATTAGAAAATTAGGGTTTCTGGAAAAAAATTAGAAAAAAAAATTAAGGTTTTTTTAAGTTTAGGAATTATTTTCGAACATAGTGTGTTTGTTCAGGTATAAATTTCGAACAATTTGCGTTTGTTTTGTAAAAAATTTCGAACAATTTGAGTTTGTTCATAGAAAAAATTTCGAACACGATGTCTGATCTTTTTTTTTGGACAAATGAAATTTGTTCAAGAATTTTTTTCGAACACCTTTAGTTTGTTGAGTAAAAAATTTCGAACATGTAATTTGTGTTCCATATTTTTTTCGAACATGTAATCTGTTTTTTTTTTTTTTTCGAAGACCTTGAATGTTTTGATGATGGTGGTGATGAATGGATTTAGGGTTTAGGGCTATGGGGGAATGAATGTATGATTTTGGTGTGAAATGAATGGATGAGTGTACTATCTTCGTTTTTTTTTATTTTCATTTTCACACTAGGGGTATATGTGATATTCCACATTCCCTTTAGAATTAAAAAAAAATGTTCGATAGGTGTACTCAATATGTTGGTGTGTATAACCGCGCCCTTTAATATTTGGGTGCGGTTAAAGACACCCACCATTGTATTGAGGACACCCGCCAGGATTTTTTTTTGAAAAAGGGGTATGTAAATTGTCTATTTTACCACTCCTTGAAAATTAAAAAAAAAGGGTCACACTTGTGTACACCCGTATGCACCGTACCCCCTAATTCTAATTTTAATTTTTTATTTATATTTATTACACTTACTAATTTAATGAGTTCACCCCTAAATCATATTTTTACTACAGGTATCTACACCCACTCATTTTATGAGTTCACCCCAAAATCATATTTTTTCTACAGTTATTTGCACCCGCTCATTTTATGGGTTCAAGCCCAAATCATTTCTTTTTTACAACGGTTATTTGCACCCACTCATTTTATGAGTTCACCCCCAAATTATTTTTTTACCACAGTTATATGCACCTGCTCATTTTATGAGTTCACCCCCAAATCATATTTATACTACAGTTATCTGCACCCGCTCATTTTATGAGTTCACCCCCAAATCATTTCTTTTTTACAACGGTTCTCTACACCCGCTAATTTTATAAGTTCACCTCCAATGTTTTTACCACAATTCTCTGCACCCACTCAATGTTATGAGTTCACCCCCAAATATTTTTTTTTTAAATAATTACATTTAAAATACTATATTATCTTTTTATTAATTTACACAAAATATAATAATAAAATCAACGATAATTTATACATTTACAATATGTAGTCGAGTCATTTCACCACTAAATCGCCCATACTTTAAAAAAAAATCGTAAACCCTTAATTTAAAAAAACTATCAAAAATAGGCACAAATCTCAATTTTTTTTCTTTTTAATTTTTCTTCCCATTTTCAGTTTTTATTCAAAACTTTTTATTTCTTCATTTTTTTTTTCATGTGTTTTTTTTCATTAGTATTTTTTAAAATTTTAATACAAAATAATATTATATGTATGATTTTATTATACTCAATAATACAATAAGTAATAACCAGTAATACCTAAAGATGTCTATCGAGCTGGCCCTACCCTATAGGGCCAACCCTACAGGGCTACGGACTAAAAGGGCTAGGGCCTTAACCGGTTCATATTTAACGTACCTATAATTGTTGGAACCTAACCCTAACCCTAGCGGACTACGGGCTAAACGGGCCACTAACAGGCTACAATATTTTTTTTTCTTCTAAAATTAAGATATCAATTGGCACGTGCAACAAGCAAATAAAATAGAAAAATACATAATTAGTTAATATTAGTAAATGAGAAAACAAAAGTATGATTTAAACACAATTTTAAAACTCATTGGTCCTTAATATTACCAAATAAAGCTAAAAAAATATCATAATCTAATAAAAAAAAATAGTAATAATGACTAATGGATGGTAATGGGCTTCTTAATGCTTATAGTTGTGGTTATTGGTCAAATGACCCAAAATTTGTTCTCAGGTTATTTATTTAAAAAATAATAATAATAATAACAACTCGGGCTAGCGGGCTGGCCCGGCTTAGCCCGCGGGCTAACCAGTCCCGGTAAAAAAAACTCGAATTTAAACGGGCCTGTGATTCATAAACCCTAACCCTATATTTTTCAGGGTTAAACGGGCCAGCCCCGCCCGGATAAATATCTCTAGTAATACCATTAAAAATAATTAGTACTCCAATATCTTAAACAATAACAAATAATTACACATATCTAATTATATTAAATAATACTAAAACCAATTATTAGTAATACCACGAACAATAATCGGCAATACCATTAATATTAATCAATAAAATTTTATACAATAACAAATAATTCCACACATCCAATTATATTCAATAATACCAAAAATAATTATCAGTAATACAATGAACAATAATTAGTAATATCATGAACATTGATCAGTAATATCTTATACAATAATAAATAATTTCACAAATCTAATTATATTAAGTAATACCATAAACAATAATATTTAATACCATAAAAAATAATAATAATAATCAGTAATGTCTTAAACAATAATAAATAATTTCACACAATCAATAATACCACAAACAATAATCAGTAATACCACAATTAATAATTAATAATACCGTAATCAATAATCATTAATTTTAATTCAATTGTATATTAATAGTAATACTGCAATCAATAATTAGTAATACCAGTACCAATAACTAATAATACCATTAAAAAAAATTAGTGGAGGGAGTGCAAATCGGGGTGTACTGAAGAAAATAAGGGGTGCACATTACCAAGCTCAATTGAAGGGAACCCTAGCCATATGGGAGGGCACCCTAGGTCAACAGTCGTCGTTTGGGATTCCATCAGCAAGGTCACTGGCTCTGAGTGTCGGCCGGTTAGAGATCCATCGGCAACATACTCACATTCCTCCGTCGGGCTGCCGCCAGTCGGAGGAAGAGGATGCGCAGTAGCATGATGAAGAAGACGGACAAAGCAATGTAGCTTCGATTTGGGCAGAGATGAACGACGAGAGATAGGCGGCGTCGATCCGAGTGTTGTAGGCGAGAGCCATGGATGCCGAAGAAGCTCCTGGATCGCGAACGCAAGGGAGATTGATCGAAGCAGTCGCGTCGGTGGTCGAAATGAGAAGAGAATTTCGGCCGCCATGGATCGTTGTCGAGATGGAAGATGATGTCGATTGTCATAGAAGTGAAGAATCGCGATTGCGATTCGAAGAGGGGTCTTGGGCTTCAGCGGCCGGGACGGAAGCACCGTCGTCGCCGTCGAGGGGGTGGTTATGAATTTTCGACAGGTCCTTTACTCATCAAATTAAAATTAAAATTCAAGTGCACCGCCGATCGACTATAATAAAATCATGCCTATAATATTATATTGTATTAAAATTTAAAAAATACACATGCAAAAAATGTAAAAGAAATGTAGGAAAATTTAAAATAAAAAAGGAAAAGGAAAAAAAAATGAAGAAATAAAAAATTTGGAAAAAAAAATAAAAATGGAAAAAGAGTAGGGGGAAGAAAAATTAAAAAGAAAAAAATTGAGATTTATGGCTAATTTCGATAGTTTTTTTTATTAATTATATTTTTACGATTTTTTTTAAAATATGGGTGATTTGGTGGTGAATCGATTTTTTAGAGTTTATTTTATTATATTTTGTGTAAATTAATAAAAGGATAATATAGTCTTTTAAATGTGATTATTTTTTTTAAAATATTTTGGGGTGAACTCATAAAATGTGCGAGTGCAGATAATCATGGTAAAACAATAATTTGTGGGTGAACTCATAAAATGAGCGGGTATAGATAATTGTGGTAAAAAATAATTTGGGGGTGAACTCATAAAATGAGCGGGTGTAGATAACTGTTGTAAAAATATGATTAGGAGATGAACTCATTAAATTATTGGGTGAACTAAAGAATTTTGTGGGTGGAGTTCATTGAGGGTGAAGTGAGTAAACAGGTGGGTGTGTGACTGGAATTTGAGGCCCAGTCCCAAGGAAGGCCCAATAGCTGAAAATTCATAGGTAGGGGGCATGGTGCCACCGAGTGCATACAAGTATTTGGCAAAAAAAAATACGGATGAGTACACCCATCACTGTATCTATAGCGGGAAGAAGAAGGGTCGATCAAAATTCTCATTCTAAAACTTTCCAAAAATTGCAAAAACACTTTTGAGTGTGGAAGAACTCGAAAATGGCCGATAGTGATGCAAAAGTGACTCGTGGGGGTGCCAAATATTCATTTGTAAATTTTTTAACAAGTTTTGAAGGTTTTCTTGGTTTTGAAAATGGAAGTTTTTTTTATGTGTAGGATTTTGTTGTGTTTTGTTAGTTTAATCTTTTTTTTTTTTTTTTGCATAATATGAGTTTATAATGGTATCTAGTTTAAATAGTATGCATTTAGGACATACATTTTGACAATATGAATGACATTTGCTTGAATCGAAAAAAACCCTTATTCGCGTCTGGTTTTGCGAAGAAGATGGTCATGTTCGTGTTTTTTTTTCGGACAACGATTCTTTGTCCAAAAAAAAAATATGAACATATGCTCAATGTTCGAAAATTTGTTCCCAACATGATAGCAATGTTCGAAAATTTGTTTCGCGTGTTTTACTTGGTCAAATTTCCAACCCAAAACCCTCTGTTGGAAACAAATTTTCGAACATATGCTCAATGTTCGAAAATTTGTTCCCAACATGATAGCATTGTTCGAAAATTTATCCCGTACATTGTGTGTGTCCTCATCCATAACATAAAAAATTGTGGGTGTTCTCATCCGAAATTTATAAACAAGCCATGTTCGAAATTTATCCCCCAACAAACAAGTCATGTTCGAAAATTAGTTCTGGACACCTACTCAATATTCGAAAAACCAGGAAAAAAAAACGTTTAATTTCTTCCTAAACCATGCCAATTAGATGCCCATTGGTTTATTTCCATCCTTAACACATCAAATATTGATACATTGTACACATAAACATGATTATAACACAAAAACCAATCTTAATCAACACATTCATGAATTAACACAAAATTAAAAAAAAAACATAAATCATGAAATCCTACAACAATAAAATCAATGTTTCAACAAGAAAACACATGTTATCACAACACTAATTCTAAATATAAGCAAGAAAAACTAATATTTAACCATTTTTGCAAAAAAAAAAAAAGAGTCCTCCTCTTCTTCTAAAAAAAACGACGCACCGCCCATGTTCTCTCTCTTGTTCGATGTCGCCGTGGGTGTCCTCTCTTGTTCGATGTCGCCGTGAGAACGGTGCAGATGGGAGAGAAGAGGTGGGAGTAGGGGAGAAGAGTAAAGTGGGGGAGAAGTTTGGGGAAGATGGGTGGGTGTATCGAAAGGAGAGAGTGGAGGGAGGGAAAGAAATTTTAAGGACAATTTTGGGTTTTCCACGTGGGTGTCCTCATTCAAACTGTGTGTACTCATCGCGTGGGTGTCCTCAATAGGTCGGTGTGTGTCTATAACCGCGCCCTTAATATTTACATAAGACTGGAGAAAGCCCAATCTAGAAACCATTGGGCCCATACGATATATACAACGGCCCATCGGCTTCTGTGTATTCAATTGAAGGAGCGTACGAGTTCTCCGATCCCTCCATCTTTGTCTTTCTCAGTAATTTCTTGAAGAACCCTATACTAGGGTTTTTGAAGAAACATTTGATAAGGTATTTTTAAATATTTTCGTATCTGAATGTCGGTGGACTTTTCTGCTGCATAGTTCCTATTTCCTCGAATTTTACCCTGGATTCTGTAGGCCTGTGATTCATTTAACAGCTAGAAGACCATTGTTATCACTAGTTGCGTTGTGTGTTTTTAAATTGATAATTTGGTTGAATTTCGTTATGAAAATGGGAATTTGTTCCAGCTGTAAGACGTTACTAGTTGTTTTAGTTATGGACTTCTTTTAGCAGTTTTGTTTCTTCTTTTTTCTACTTATTGCAGTTTGTTTCGGGATGCAGATTTAGATCTATTTTGGACTTGTGTGATTTTAGAGTTTTGACTTAGAAGAAAAAAAATTACTTATTGAAGCTAGAAACGTTGTGGATAGGGGGCGTGCACTGGATTTTGCTTATGAGAATGAGTTGAAATGTTAGGGTTTGGCAAGATTATAGTAGGATAGTTGTTTTTTGTTCATGTTTGATTGTGAAGGGGCGCATTTGAATGACTGTGTCTGTTCGAATGAGGAGACATTGCAACTTAATTCGAAATGATTGAATTTGGCTGAAAACCACCAAGCTACTTATCTGGTGTTTTAATTGTGATTTTATGATTTAAAAAGCTAGAAACAAACTCTATGTGTACGTTAACAGCACAGATATGTATAGATATAATTAGCACACTCTATTGCCATGTTCTAGTCTGTATACTTATGTTTTTGGATTTCTTTGGGTTTTTTTTTTTTATTGTTTAGCGGTAGGTGCTATGATGCATATTGAACTTTTAAAATCTGATATTCATGTTATCAATCACTTGACACAGAAAAATAAGATAATGAGGGGGCTCTATCAGTCTGATTAATTAGTTGGGACTAACTAGAAAAGAAATCAAAGAAATAGAGTAATCAGCTGATCATCATTTTTCTAAAAGTTTGATACCCTATTTGAGCTTGATGTTGGTACTAATACTATGGGTATGCAGGCCTGAAGTTGGTGACGAAATTGTCTGCTAATTCAGTACCTTTGTAAGATTTAAGCAGAAGTAAATATGCAAGTCGAAAGTGCTTTATCTGTGATTGGTCCAAAGCCAACAGAACTGTCAAATGTTGGACACCACTTTGGTCCACCTGCACCAGGACCAAACAGCAAACACCGCACGTCAAGCTTAGAGGCACCGATCATGTTGCTTTCTGGGCATCAGAGTGCAATCTACTCACTGAAATTCAATCCTGCTGGGACTATCATTGCATCTGGCTCACACGACAAGGACATTTTTCTGTGGAATGTTCACGGCGATTGTAAAAATTTCATGGTCTTAAAAGGGCACAAGAATGCCGTTTTGGATGTTCAATGGAGCACTGATGGTTCACAGATAATATCAGCTAGCCCGGATAAAACTCTGAGGGCATGGGACGTTGAAACGGGGAAACAGATCAAGAAGATGGTGGGCCACTTGTTTGTAGTGAATTCTTGTTGCCCTGCTCGGCGGGGCCCACCTCTTATAGTCAGTGGGTCAGATGATGGGACTGCAAAACTTTGGGACATGCGTCAAAGGGGTTCTATCCAGAGTTTCCCAGACAAATACCAGATTACTGCAGTCAGTTTCTCTGATGCATCAGATAAGATTTACACTGGGGGCATTGATAACGATGTTAAAGTATGGGATTTACGAAGAACCGAGCCTGTTATGAAGCTTCAAGGGCATCACGATATGATTACTGGTATGCAATTGAGTCCTGATGGATCTTACCTTCTAACAAACAGCATGGATTGCAGTCTTCGAATATGGGATATGAGACCTTATGCCCCACAGAATCGATGTGTGAAGATTCTGGAGGGACATCAGCACAATTTTGAGAAGAATTTGCTGAGATGTAGCTGGTCGCCTGATGGGAGCAAAGTTACTGCAGGTAGTAGTGACTGTATGGTCTATATATGGGACACTACTTCACGTCGTATATTGTATAAGCTTCCAGGCCATACTGGGTCAGTTAATGAGTGTGTTTTTCATCCACAAGAGCCTATCGTCGGGTCTTGCAGCAGTGACAAGCAGATATTTCTAGGTGAGATTTAAATTTGATTGTTAATTCTGTATGGTTGTTAAGTGACATTATTAGACCTATTTGAGCACCAATGAACACATTGTAAGAGTGGGTTGATTCTGTTACATTATGATTAGTGTTTTGACTGACTATTTGTAGATGATTCAACTCACACCATATCACTCTGTTTTGTGTGTATCTGAGCCCGAAAATTCAACTTTTTTGGTTTTTGTTTGCCATGTTCAATTACTTGGAATGTTCTTGTTATGGTTTCGAACCGCTGTGACGAGTTGACATGTCGAAGCATATGAATTCAGGGCATGTGCATGTTATGTTATTCACTTTTGATGAGTGAGGTTTTTGAATAAGTGAATAACGAGGAATCTTACAATCTTATGATTACAAGTTTACAACAAATGGTTGTGATTGTTATGATTTATATGTTTGCCTTTATCAAATTTTAGATGCGGTCATATATATGAGTATATGTGTTCTTGATAATATTGTATACTTTACGACTATGTTGTATTTAATCCCGGATCACATTTTACACATACTTGAAATTGTTGTATGTACCACTATCACTATGTGTATTTAGTGAATTGTTTATATTAATTAATTATACACACTGTTAGCTAATAAAAATGAGACATATTGAAAGGATTCTGGTGTAGCCGTAGGAAGTTGATCAAACAGACTTTAAACAAATCATTCCTACTGAAGGAAAAGTTTGTTGAATTATGTAAATAAAAATGAGTGTTTCAAGGAGGGTAAATATGTCACAGAAAGTATAGTAATCGATTAAATTCGAAGCGGCAAAGTGCATTTTTCAGTCCCAAAATTTCCTCACATTATATAATTAATATAGCCCTATTGTTTGTATACATATAGTAGTTAATCAACCCAATTCATTTTATTTACATCGGACATTACCTGTTCAATATGGGTTGAAATAAAAATTTCAGGGTTAGAAATATATAGGAGTATAAAATAACATGTTATTAATGGTTAGTTTGATTGAGACTAAAAGTGACTAAATTTTTAGGATTAATATTATTCGCACGATGTCGGTTGTCGGACTACATTTTCTATCCAGCCTAATCCTGCGAGCTAAACTAGCCCTAAAGGTGTTTTTAAAACCATAAAAAAAAGTGTGCTATTAGGGAAAAAAAACATGATTATGAATAAAATGTGAATGAATGTAAAGGAGGTTAAAGGTGCATTTTTCCTTGAATTATTTCAACTCAACGACACATTTCATCGCTTTACTTATAAATATAAAAACCCAAATCCCAGACCTGCAAAATCTTTATTTTATAAAATAGTTAATATTTGCAAGTTGCCATCAAGAAAACTTTGTAGTCTATGGATTTTAATATTTTTACGACGACATACTGATCTCATAAAAGGCAGTTACATTAAAAATAATAATACAATATAACAAAACAGATCAAACGAACAAAGAAAAGCCATGCAAACAGCCAACAATTCCATTGCATACAACTATTTTACTAAGTCAAGGTTTCATCGAACTACTAAGCAAAGAATGATAATAATTTGCAAAAATAACTCCAAAAATAGAAGAATCAGAGAGAGTGAGAGAGAAAGAGGAGCTACTGTAATTCGTTCATTCCCAGGCTCGCTAACTGGGCTTGGGCCTTGATAACAGACCCTTCACAGACGGAATAAACGGGGCTTCTTCATCAATGATTACCTCTTGATGAGATCCACCCCTTCCATTCTTTCCTCCCGGAGAGTTATCATCAACACCATACAGATTAGAAGACGACCTCAGATCCTATACCAAGTAGAAAACACAATCTTTTAGAAAAAAAGAAAGAAAAATACAATATTTTTCATCAGGAGGAACGAAGAGGATCATAAAAACTAACAAGGCATGACATGATATTAATTCAATGATTAAAACTCCCTCCGCTCCAAATTATTTGTCTGATTCTATCCAAAATGGTTTTCCTAATTCTTTGTATGAACAAAATTTTACCCTTTTTTTTTCATCAATGCCCCTTACAGATACTAATCATCTTCTTGTAATTATAAGTTTATTAATTCAATATCTTGGCCTACATTACCAACCTTTTTATATTTTCAAGACTTTAATTAATTGTGTGACTGATATAATAGTCTTTCGATATCCTAATTAATGACAATGGTTTGTGTGGATGGATAAATGGAGGGAGTAACTGAGTAAGTAACAAAATTTACCTTTGATGCACGTTCGGTGATACTATCTCCAGGAGTTTGGGATGACCGAACATCCTTTGCCTTCAAGTAATTATACATAACAACACCACATAAAGCTGTTGAAATAAAACAAAAATAATTTTAATATGGCCTTCGAGCTAGGTAACTATTTTAAAGGAAATATAAATTTAACATGGGAAAAAGAAATGTACCAATTGCATAACCGATGATATTTAATTTGGTAATTGTTGACTCAGGAAAAATGACAGTTGAAAGAGCAATAAGTATCCAGTCTTTCAGAACCCCAGCAACTCGAATTGTAACTGCACCAGTTCTACCAATTACGAGGAAGATTGAAAAATTCAAAGCCAATGCACAAAGTGCATTCGAGAAGAATATCCAAAAATTGAACTTGATCTGTGATACTTCCATTCCAGGCATCTCCAGAAGGTACCAAGGAACAAAGAGAAACAGAAAGCTGCACATTGAAAGGAAAAGAAACATAATTATTAGTGGTGTGAAGTTTGATACGCATATTATACATAAACTCCAATTCCAATGGATAAAGACACAGTTAAATTAAAAAGAATACAAGGTCAGTGAAGTCTCTAACAAAACAGAAAGATAAAACCTCTGTTACAAACTAAGGGATACAAGGCGACGATAATATCAAGAGGTTTACAATAAAATATATAATTGGTATGCGAAGAACGGAAATGAAATATTTTATTAGGTATTTCCCAGTTGCATTTTTTGGTGAAGAGAAACCAAATAGAGAAGCTTTTACAGAAGAAAAAAATGAGATAGTACAATCTCAAAGAGCCATATTCTATGTACTTAGGGAATAAGGAAACACATTTTTACGTTTTTTTAAAATCGTAACTTAAATTTTTGAATAGTCCATCTGAACCCATCCTGCAATTTTTATTACATGTGTATGCAAATTGAATAGTAACTATGACAATGAAGCATATAACACAGTGCAATTTGAGATGAAGTTGTGGTCAAAATTATTTTTAATCTCATTCGTTATTGTGCGAGATGATTTCTTACAGAAGCCATAACTCAGATCTGCTAATATTATAGTTTGCACAATATGCTGATGGTGCACATACGATGTGTCTGTCAGCACAAGTTCTTATTCAACAGATAACAAGAAGTAGGTTGTATATTCAGAACATTAAACCACAAGAAAATGGGGGCTGGGGGAATATATTTTCATAACTGTTTATGCTTTTCTGAGTTTAGTGACAAACTAGTTTCATTTCCAATATTGACCTCTTATGAACTATACTCTCAAGTCTCAACTAACAAGTGAACAACCGCACTAGGGGTGTGTTTGTTTATTGCCCCCCACCCCACATTCTAATTTCAAATCCAAATCCCCATTTGTCAAAGCGGATTTTGGTAACGGATTTCAAAATCTTATAAAATTATCCATTATAAAACACTTATTTTACTTTTTCTCAAACACAATTTCCGATACACTATCAATCATCTATCTCTCACTTTTTATTTATTACTGTATTATATACCCAATTCAACACTCTCTCTCCTCCTTTTTACTTTACACACCTTTTTCCTACTTTACACACATTTTCCAAGACACAATCAATCATCTATCACCATTTCCAAAAATCCAAATACACCTTTTACTATTCATCAAACCCACCTACTATATTTCAAATCCATAAACAAACACGTGAATATCATAAAATGAAAAAACAAACCTGCATGGAGCAATGTAATACAAACTTGTGATAGGATTAAGTGTTAAGCCCTTCTTTTGGAGTAGAACTTGAGTTAGAACCAATCTAAGAGCTTCAGCAAATATTCCTGTAACTTGGTACATTGTGCCCACTACATTGAAATGAATTTCCCCATATGAAGATATTACAACACCAAAACTGACCAAGAGCATGTTCAGTAATAAATCGCATTTTAATTTGTCTGTTCCGCAAAGAACAGCCATGACGAAAGTAGCAACTGGCACTGTCATAAGGTGCAAAGGTAAAAAAATAACAATCAGTTAACTTCTTGAAAATAGCAATTTAAAGATTAGGTTATATAAGAAAATATATATATTAGCATACTTAGGGCTTTAAGCATCTGGATGAAGGCCACAGAGATGAATAAGTAAGCCGTATTTCCAAACCTGTACATGCATAGACTCTGATTAAACATCAAAATAGGGCATGACTATTCCAGGTTGCAGGATAATCGAGTATAGTAATACTCACTAGTGGCAAGCTTATATAATATTCCAGCAAATGAAAACAAGGAAAAAAACATTTTTGTCCGCAGATGATAAGAGTTTTGAGAAAATTATATCCACCATATACCCACCTATGTATCAGTTCAATAGATTTTTCTGGAAGGTTCAGTCATTATAATGTAAAAAAGTTCATCAAAAGGAGAGATTGGTTTGAGTGCAAATGAGAATTCAGTTGGGGGAGAAACGGAGAATTATTGCAATAATTCTAAATAACGTGTGGTATAGTAAATTCACCCAGTAATGATTTGAGATGAAGTGCTGAATTACACTGTCTAGATGCAACTAAGGTGTTGGCATTACATCACATTTCATCACCACAAGATCTGCGGTAAGTGATTGTAATTTTTTAAAGGCATCATTCCAGAGTCCAGACCATAGAAGGACAAAGGTAAAAACATCAGTTACGATAATCCTAAGTGGTTATTTCAAAACATTCCCAGTATCAGATAGTTCCCGATTACCAAGTACTGTAACATCTATTATGTAAGCAAACAAAACTTAATCTTCAAAACATCACACATACCATAGACTTGCTGCAAAGAAGGCACTAATGGGAATCACACATGTCGCATATCTGAAAATACAAACACGCGTAAATAAACATAACAATATGTAATTAAACATAACAAGTACATGAAGTGAATAATAATAGGGATGCATATCTTACATCTCAAAAGTCATCTTCACAGGTGTTACAACCTGAAAAAAGGTATGAATTCAAGAATATTAGAAAGGACATAGGATATGAGTTCAAAAAGATAATGAAGCAAGAGATCAATGAAATATCCTGGCTAAGAAGAATAGGCCAGGGTTAGGCATGAAAGGTGGCTATATTATAAAATTTTCAAAACCAACAAGGGACCAACTCCAATGTGTATGTGCGTGTATTGAACATGCAAATCTTACTAGGACTTTTCTTGGTTCATTGGATAAAATAAATTCATTGGAATGTATATCGGTATATCCCCACCACCATAAACCAAAAAAAATCAAATTTTATAACAAGAGGATCTCTAAAAATCTCTTAAAAAATGAAATTAGATACCAACTTTTGAACTGGATCTATGTATTTACATCAGATATCAGCTTATGTAACTAATCGATGTAAGAGTCAACCAAATAAACAAAGTTAATTAAATAAGAATTAACAACTGAAAATAATATAAAAGAAGTTCCAATAGAACTTATACCTTAAAAACACGGACAAGGAAGAAGGACACGACACCCGAAAAGCCCATATGAATCATGGTAAGTGTAATCGGCAATGGGAAATTGAAATACTTCGGCGAGAGAACCCACTACAAACAAGAAAAGAGTGACAGGGAGATGAATGGGAGCTCATGTATGCTGTGAAACCGACATAAACAAATCATAAATGCTGATGGAAAGTATAACAGGTGAACTTATGGATTATCAGCTTTAAGGGTGATACAAAATTCCCTAATGCAATGAAAATAACAAAAGCTATAACTTTTTAAAACAGTCAGGTATCCTTTTTGAATTATCACTAGGATGGTATTGCAATCTGTCATGCTATGGAATTTAACAGGGAATAAGCAAAGATTCAAATAGGAACTCTCAGCTATCGGAAGGTTAATTTCACCAATCCATCACTCACCAGAAGATACGTTCAATTGCAGCTGAAAACTTCATACTATGATACAGAGACAAAATAAACAAGCAAATAAAGAAAACATATCAATAATACTAGACTTTTAGAGTGCAATGGGCCAGTAAAGAAAGGTGCGCAGGCTCATAGCTTCCCTAAGATTCCATTAATTACCAACATATATTCCATGCATATCTCATGAGACAATGACTACTGAACTCCGCTCAGTATGTTTTAATCATCTATATACTTGTCACTTCAAACGAATATCTCTGGAACATTGATACTGAGTCCATGAAAGAGTAGACAAGAATTCAGCACTGACATCTAGGGCAAATAACAAGAGCTTTTGCTTGTTCCTTATTCCACTTTCTTATGTGCAGCATTCTTGAATGAAATTATCATGTATAGTACACAAAATCATGCACATATGTTTCAGATGCTATAACAATTATATACATGCAAAAGGATTATCAAGATTTTGCAAAACTACCATATCAAGAAAAGCAAAAAATATAGAAAGACAGAAGAATCAGTCGTGCCCATACACATTAACTAGGAGGTATATACCTTGTTATATAGAATTACTCCTGAGGATAACAATATATACACTAACAGATACAGGTAGGTCAGTAAAAGTTGTTTGCTGATCATTGTGTCTATTCTGGCCTCTCTAAGCAATCATGCCCCAGTATCAGCTCCTCGAATTTATGACGGCTAATCGGATCCAATCAGTAATCTTACAACTACCCTACTAATCAGATACTATCAAATGCTACAAATGTTGTTCACCCCCTTGAAATATTACAAGAATGTCATTTTCAGAGCGGAGTAGCTAGCTGTAACTGCAACTCCTACCGCCACAGGAACCTGGAAAAGTATCAAAATTAAGCAGCAGAAAGGCATTATTTATCAATTTCAAGATTTATTATCAAAAGAAAAATTAAGGGCATCACGCCATTATACAAGAATCGTAATTAAACTCAACCAAAAATTATCTTCAAGAACTAACAAGACCCAAAAACTACACTGTATACTAGCAGCCATACTGGCATTACAATGAAACATCACAAGACAATATGACAAACATGAACTGTGCAAACCTAAAAGAAAAACAAGAATGTGAAAGAAGATCGGACCGAAACTGAACAGAGCGAATAGAGCTAAAACTTCAAGTGCGCATCCGTAAAATCAGTAAGTGTCGAAGCAATTTGAATTGGGTAGAGGCGAAAACGAGTAAATGGCGGCACTATTTCAATTGGGGTTTATGAGAAGGAGTGAAGGGCTGAACAAAAAATCGCCAGTCGAGCAAGTTAATCCTTGCGGCAATGGGGGAGATCGAGGATCTGTAATTTGTTGGCAATATTTTGAAATGGTAGAAAAATTGTAGAGATGGTGAAGCTGAGGAAAAAGGGGTGAATCTTAAGTAGTGATGAATCGGAGGAAAAGAACCTCCTCCAGATCTCAAATCTTTCTCTAATAATAATGCTCTTTTAATATTTTTTCATTTTTTATTCTTCAATTTTTCTACGTAACTAACACTCTAATTTCCCCTATTCTTTAATTAAAAAAACCAACATAAAACAAAAAGTTTTTGGAGAAATACTAATTCTGCTCGAAAGTTTGTAAAATTATACTACATTTATTGGTTAAAAGGGTTTTTGTATAAATACTGTATCAATTTAAATTTCAAGAATATTAAGAGTTTAACATCTTATACTAAAGGGTGTATTGATTATGGATTCTTCAAGATTTTTTTGGATTTTCAAAGCGTGGGTATTCAATTTGAATTTTTAAAATGTCTGAAATATTCAATACAAATTTTTAAAAGTCTTTATAGGTATTAAAGAGTTTATGATTTTAATATTATATGATTTTTTGTTGAATTTTCCTTAAAAAAAATATATAAATAAATTTCACTATACAAAATCTCTTCTAGAGATTTGGATTTCTCAAAGAACTCTAAAAACTAAAGGTCAAAAGTAAGGATGACAATATTGACCCGACCCGCGAGTACCCGCCCCACGAGTTTTGGATCAGGTTATCCGTCCCGTATTGAGAATGGGTCGGGTCTGATCTTATGTCCGACCCGCGAATATTTCCGAATTAATATATAAACTTTATATATATATATTAAAATTTAATAATAATATATATATATATATTATTGGTAATTTAAAAAAAAACTCTTCACATCAATAGTTTCAATGCAGGAGTGTATGAAAATTTATGTAAATCAATAAAAAATAAAAAATCACAATCCTGCCAAGTCTATCAAAATCCATATAAATCAATAAAAAAAGTCAGTCAAACTCTGCATGGATTCTATAAATTTTATAAATTCAATAGAATCTCAATTGAATACACCCCCTAAATGTAATATTGTTGATATTGTAAGGAATGGGTTTTTAGAGGGTCGAAAAAGAAAGTGTGAAAGATTCTTTGGAACGGAGGGAATATAAGTTTTTGTTAGGGGTGGAAATAAGTCGGATTAGGCTAGGCTTTACATGAAAAAGTTTGGGTTGGGTTCATAAATATTTAGTTTAAATCTAGCATATTATCTATAATATGTTTTTTTTATAGATTTGGTCTGACCTTTTAAGTAAATAGATTTTACCTACGAAGCTTTTAGAAGCCTATTAAAATATGTTCAATACGAAATGCAGTTCAATATTTAAAATTGTAAATAAAATTTACAATCAAAATAAATGATTTTTTTCTTGAGCAGAAAATAAATGAATTATAACAATAAATTTAAATATAAACATTATAACAATTTCTCAAGTACTAAAATAAATTTAATTTAATATTAATGTTAGTACTAAATTTTAAAAATTATTTATTATAATATATATATATATAATCTTGAATAGATTGATCTATTAGGTTTATAAGGACTTATAAAAAGTTTAAGTCTTGCCTACTTAATTAAATAGATTAAAAAAAAAAATTAGCTCGACTCGTATTATAAATAGGTCAGATTTAATAAGACCCTTAATAGGATAGGTCGTAGGCCCCCATCGAATAACTCGGTCTATTTTTACCCTTAATTTTTTTTGTCTATACTTACTTATTTTTATATACATTGTTATTTTTACATTCCTACTTCTAATATTTTTACTCATGTGAAATTAATATACATATATATATGTTTATTTATTTGTGATTTTAAAAAAATATTGTGGAATATCGAAAAATTATAAGAGGTCAAACATAGATTTGAAATATGTGGCTCTCAAATAGATGGTTTACCACTTACTATGTATGTTTTATGTTTTCATAGGTCTCATAAGGTACATATGTAACAATTAGCACTGAGTTGTGGTAAAGTTAATGCAAATAAAATGTGTTGTCCCGTCAGAAGATGATACGTGGAGAGGAGATGATTATTATGTCCTTTAAATCCAACAAGGGGGTAATATAATATTTATTTATTCTTTAAGTTTCATGTTACTTTTTAGCACAAAGATTAAGAAAAGTGATTAAATAATAGATATTGTACAAGTGATGTGATTGAGAGAGATAGAGAAAAAATGTAAGATATAAAGTGAAGTGTAAGAAAAAATACTTACCAAAAAGGTATGAAAAGCTTATAGGCGGACGGACAAAAATAGTAAAATGGGAAACTTATAGGCGGACGGAGGGAGTATTAATTTTGCTTGGATATTATGATGGACTCTCGCCTATTGATTTGAGACATTATATATTGTTATTGTATTTATCAATGTTGTGCGACAGACCTGGATGCTCAGGCCCACGTCGGAACAAGCTCATACGGACTTAGGTTGAAAGCCCACTAGTGAGAAGACCCGGAGGCTTAGTATGCACATCAAAGTCATCTACTTCTCCAATTTTTTGGGCTGGACTAGTAGGTCAAATTTGGAAAAGATAGATAAAGCAAAGATTAAAGTTGACCCAATTTCTAGGAGGCAGTTGTGTCCAACTCTGAAATAAGCGGGCGAAGTTAGGTAGACGAGGTTTGAACCAGGTCCGAGATAAGGGGGAGACGTGATTTCCTCCCTATGTACGTTTTATACGTCTTATAAGTATTATTATTGTGCATACATGAACATATACAAACATACATACACACTGTGGGTTTACTTACACATAGTAGTTGTCGGAGAAATACTATGTTCATACACAAATCAAGATTGATATTACATTCAAAGAGACATTCTCATTCGTGATTGAATATTCTCCAAATCTTCCTTGAGATCACCGATTTTCTAACTTGAGCGTCGAAGTCTCCACGTCGGATACTCCGACATGTTTTGCAGATGCCAGAGCACACGTCAACTTCGTGTAGTACCGTTTTATGATGTTTTATCACTAGTGAATCGAGGTTAGATCAGTCAATTCATTATGTGTTTAATTTGGATGCATCAATAGTGTTGCAACAATTTATGTGACATCCTTACATACTTACCTTTTGGTATAGTTCACAAACTTTGGATAATTTAAATAATTCACAACTCCTAACCTTAACAATTTCTTGATATTCATGTAATTACCATGACTATGTCTTTGATTTTACAATGTTATCATCAATTTTGAATCAATTACATTAATCACAAATTAACATCCACTCATTTTAAAGTGTTAAAGTATTAAGTCCAAATTTTATTCTGTTCCATCGTAAGATGATTTCACATAAGATGTTCTCAATAACAATTATACACATACCTATTATCGACCGTGAGACCTTCACCATTTCTTTTTTCAAATCATAGCATGAATTCTTATCAAATTATATGCTTAGGTTTCATCACAAATTAACTAATACTAAAAAGAAATTACAAGTTTTTTTTTTTTTCAAACAAAGAGAATATATATGAAATAGAAAAAAGTGAACTTACATGTAGTAGCAACAATTCGAAAATAAGAGAAATAAAAGAAAAGCCTAAAATCAGAACAAAACAAAAGGATTAGCCTTTAAAAAAACTTTCGTAATATATATCAATTTTTTACGGGTAAATCATCAACATTCAAAACCTTTGACATTAGATTTACTTGAAAGTAGGTATTTAAAGATTTAAAAAAAAATAAAAAAATTTTAAAAAATGTATTAACTCTGGGATCTCGAATTCAAGTTCATCCCATCATAATATACAGTAGAAACCTATAAATTAATAATCTTGGTACTACCCAAATTTATTAATTAAAAGAGTTATTAATTTATCTATAAATTAATAAATATTAATTTATACATTAATTAATGTTTTATTAATTTATGGAGTAATAAAATACTCAATTTATAAAAACTTTGAAAGAATCTTCAATCTTCCACGTTATTATACTTCTTGTGTTCATTGTATCACTTTATGAACATTAAAAAATACTATTTTTATATAAATATATAAAATCAAAATATTCAACAAACAAAAACATACACTTATGAGGCTAATAAATCAACAATCACGTTGAATAATTTTTTGTTGAGCTATGAGAAAACGACATCATAAGTGATCTTACAATGATAAGGAAAATTAGAGACAAGATTCAAGGTGAAATTAATTTCAAAAAAAAAAAAATATAAGACAATTTAATCATTTTTCAAGAAACCTTTCATAAATCATTAATGTAATACGTAGTATATAAGGAATTATTAATTTATATTTTACATGGAGTCTATAGAAATTATAAAAAATGTATTATCTTATAATTTTAGCGAGTTTATTAATTTAGCACACTATCCCCGAGTCGGGACCGGCCAAAAATATTATTTTAGAGAGTTTATTAATTAATGGAGTATTAATTTATAGAGTTTCTACTGTAATCATATACATGGTTATTGACACTCATGGAATTTATAAGGACACCCACTAAGTCAAAACACATACTTCAAGATGAATACACTCCCACGAAAAGCTCAAATTACTCTTTTCCCTAATACTCCGTAAACTTTTCCTTCACTATCTCCCTTATTTCCTTTGGTACACCCACTCTCTTTCTCACATTGGTTTTTTTATTGGAAAGGAACAAGGCCACTTTGCTAAAGAAGAAGTCACCCATGTGGCCCATGGCCATAGCCCATACGAAATAAACACGTGTTTAGATAAAAAAAATTAATGGACATTTGTGATTCGACACAGAGTTGTTCGAGACTGGTTCTTTGAATTTGAGTAATATTTTAGAGTTTTTTTTTTTTAATTTGAGTAAGATGTTCATAATTCATTTTTTTTAACATTGTTCATATATATTTTTTTGAACATTGGTAATTTGGTATGTTGTTACAAGTTCAAAGTCGAGATTGTATATGTTAGATTTTTTTTTTCGAAAAATATGACCTACTAATCTTCAACAAACTAGATCTGAAATATTTAATTTTTTCAAAGAAAAAAAAAAGCGTCAAACAATTTAGGATATCACATTCATATTTACCACTGTACTATTATCTAAGCACTACTATGATAAACATAATATAACAAAAAAAAGAAAAAATCATTAGCATTACCTAAAAAGATTACACAAAAACATAGTTTTAAAATAAAATAAAAAGAAAAGCTTAGCATTGTATCAATTTCCAATCAAAATCCAAGTCACCACCAAATGGAGAGTCAATGTGATTTTTTATTTTTTTGAACTTTTCCCTATTTGGGGCAATGATTACAATTCTTGCGTACAAAATAATGTCGGTGTACTTATCACGACATACTTTTTGAATTTGAGAAAATGGTAGACCCGACATTTGTAAAAAAAACTGTTGGTGAGTGTACTCATAAATCATGTGAGTGCAAATAATCACGTGCCATGCATTTAATTCCATTGAAGCCCAACCATATTATGGCTTGGGTTATATCCCCCTTCATGCATGTTAGATGCACTTTTCCTCTACTTTTATTAATTAAATATTCATGTAAAATACATGTTTTGTCATTTTAGTAAAATATAAAATGATAGAACTCCCCTAAAATTCAAACTAACCCTAACTCTAATTGGAGAGGTCGTTGCCGCGGCCCATTTCCGAAAGCCATCACCGTCCCAAATAAATTTAGAAATTAAAAGCAAACTTTAGAAATTTAAAAAAAAAATCTTATTTTCAACAAACCAGAGTCGACAAAAAACACTCCCATCGATGCTGGTTTATTGAAAGATTTTTTTTTATATTTTCGACAATAATGGGTCGACCAAAAACATATAGTATAGTGTTTTTGGTCGACTCATTATTATCGATTTAAAAAAAAAAAAAAAAACTTGCTTAATTAAGGACGGAGGAGAAGGCGCACGCCGCTGTTGCAGGTAGAATGAATAATAATAAAAAAAGAGCAGTGGGCACAGCAAGCAGCTTAGGCGAAGGGCGGTGGCGACGCTGAGGCAGATGGCGGATTGAGGAAGAAAGGTGGGGGAAAGGGAGAAAAAATGAAGTGGGAAAGAAGAAAAGAGAAAAATTAAGATTTTAGTGTGAAAATTATGATTTTTGTGGGGATGAATTTATCCATAGATCATTTTGAGAAAAAAAAATATAAAAGGTAATTTGTGGAGAGTGCATCTATCTTTCGTCTGTATTTTTTAGATACGTGTATCGGGAGGGTGCATATAACATACTTGGAGGGGCAAATAACCCAAGCCAAGATTGCCCTCTTTGGGCCTCCCGCACCAATAGATTCAGATCATTTATGTGAGGGTTTGACTATATGCAACTCCATTTCGGAGGGATGCACTCCCCCTTTCAGTTTTTTAATAAATTAATAGGGTAAAAAACCCAAAATACCCTTCATACTAGATCCCCTACTGAACGCACCCCCTTCATTTCTTTCACCTTTTCCTAATAGTAACCCACAACTTCCGGTCGTCGGCGACCATCAAGCTCAAAAAAAAATACAGAAATCAACCATACACTCAAAAAAATCACAATTTTTTTTAATAATTTTCGACCAACCAGTGTCGACCGTATACTCTCTCATCGACAACTCGTTGTCGACGGGAGTGTATGTGGTCGACACGATTTCGTCGAAAATTATTAAAAAAAAAAATAAATCCATTTTCGACTACGTAATGTCGATCAAATACACCCTCGTCGACAACAATTTGCCGACGAGAGTGTATTTAATCGACATTATATAGTCGAAAATGAAAAAAAAATAAAAAAAATCAGGGTTTTCTACATTTTTGCAGAAAACCCTAACATTGGAATTGGGAGTTGGGCAAATCTGGGCTGGGTGTGGGTCGGCGTCGGAGAAGGGGCGGCTGCAATCTCTTTTTTTTTTTATAGATGGGAGGAAGGGGGCAAACCTGGGGTCGCGTCGGCGTCGGACGGGAGGGGGATGGGGCGGTTGTAGATCTTCTTCTTTTTTTTTTTTTTACAGATGGGAGGAGGAGGGGGAGAGGGGAGGAAGGGGGCAAACCTGCGTCGGCGTCGGACGAGAGGGGGATGGGGCGGCCGCGCGGCCGCAAAGCTTCAAATTTTTTTTTTTTTACAACCCTTTATGTGACCATCTCCATTCAAGCCCAGCATACCAAACCTACCTAAAATTAAATCGGCTATTATTAATATTAATTAACTAACATTTAAGTCATATGTCACAGAAAGGTTAATTTTTTTCGGAATTTTGTACAATACTTTAAAAAATTGTGACAAAAATCTAAAAAAATTCAACATCTTATGCAAGCGTGTGTGTTAGTTACTTAGTTTAATGCACTCAAACATATGACACAGTTCACATTTCTTCATTAATATCTTGCTCGAATTTTATTCAACGTAAGTTAAATATGCATATTGTGATATACACTCTCCTATTCATTTTATAAGTCGTCTTGAACTTTCGTTTTCTTTGTAAAATATAAGTCGTTTTGCACTTTTCAATGTAAATTAATTACATTTATTCCAAATTTACTCTTAAAATCAATAAATATTTACATACATGTATTTTTTTTAATGAAAATTACAAGCATTGATTAAGGGTAAAATGAGAAGTCAATTATTTTCTTAATATTTGTGCATGAGCTTAGGATGACATATATTTTGAATAGGAGGGAGTAGTAAAATATAATCATCCTCCCTCTCATCATTAACTTCTCATTTATTTTCTGATAAATGTGTAGTAGGTAATTGAGATTGAGCAAGCCGGCAGGATTGATCAAGCGGTGGAAGCCGAAGCAATGGCAATATTGAGAGGCATCCAACTGGCAATCCAACAGGAGTACACTAGAGTCGTATTTAAAACCGATGCCCAGGTCTGCCTAGACTCAATTCTGAAACCAAAAGAAAATATAACAAGAGCTGGAGACTTATTCCAGGAAATCCTACAAGCGAAATCCTCTTTTGTCGAAGTGGCATTTACTTGGAAGAAACGTGAAGGGAACGAGGTGGCAAATGCTTTGGCCACCCATGCTACTACCTTAAGGGAACCATTTTTCTCTATTTCCTGCCCTACTTATTGTAGACAACTTTTGGAATCCGATTTGGCACACTAATATATTTTATTTCCCGTAAAAAAAAAAATTGAGATTGAGAAATGTAGAAAAGAAAATGTAAAAAGAAATAGAAAAGTAGAAAATGGAGAAGGTAGAGAAAAATAAATAAATAAAAAGCTCATAACGGGATGTCAAAACAGATAAGTGAAAATTTTATAATGAGACTGAGACTAGAGTAGTGCCTTGTGTTACATAGATTTTTTCAATAATAGTTTATGTAAAATTATTTTTATAAATTATAATTTGTTCATATCATTTTAACCTTTTCATTTTCTTTGGACATTAATATTTATAATATTTGATTAGAATATATTAGATGATTATTTTAAAATTTCAATACAAAAAAATGTTCAAGAAAAATGGTATTCAAAATATGAAAAGATTTAAGATTGGTTTAGTTAGTAAGAAGGGCAATTCTTACGGTAGTCACATTTTATAAAGTGACTATGCAGTCACTTTGTCGAATCGCGCCATGTGGCGTCGTAACCGTAAAAACGACCTGCTACCTGTCATACAAGTTTCATATATTTTTAGCATTATTTAAATTATATTTTGTTATTTACTATATTACCCTTCTTTTTAAATTTTATTTATATTTTACCTGCACCCACTAATTTAATGAGTGCACCCCCTAATCATATTTTTACTACAATTATTTGCGCCCGCTAATTTAATGAATTCATACCCTAAACATATTTTTACAACAATTATCTGCACCCGCTCATTTAATGAGTTCACCCCCAAATCATTTCTTTTTTACAACAGTTACTTACACCCACTCATTCTATGAGTTCACCCCCAAATTATTTTTTACCACAATTATCTGCACTCGCTCATTTTATGAGTTCACCCCCAAATTATTGTTTTACCACGGTTATCTGCACTCGCACATTTTATGAGTGCACCCCAAAATATTTTTTTAAAAATAATCACATTTAAAAGACTATATTATCCTTTTATTATTTTACACAAAATATAATAAAATAAACTCTAAAAAATCAATTCACCACCAAATCACCCATATTTAAAAAAAAAGTAAAAATATAATTAATAAAAAACTATCGAAATTAGCCATAAATCTCAATTTTTTTTCTTTTTAATTTTTCTTCCCCCTCATTTTTTTCTTTTTTCTTCCCATTTTCAATTTTTTTTCAAATTTTTTATTTCCTTATTTTTTTTTCTTTTCCTTTTTAAATTTTCCTGTCTTTCTTTTCCATTTTTGCATGTGTATTTTTTAAATTTTAATACAAAATAATATTATAGGTATAATTTTATTAAAGTCGATCGGCGGTGCACCTAAATTTTAATTTTAATTTGATGAGTAAAGGACCTGCCGGAAATCCATGCATGTCGGCGGGTGACCCAGCCACCACCATGCCCGACCACCCCCTCGACGGCGAAGGCGGCGCTTCGGTCTCGGCCGCTGAAGACCGAGACCCCTCCTCGAATCGCAATCGCGATTCTTCACTTCCATAACAATCGACATAATCTTCCATCTCGGCCACGATCCATGGTGGCCGAAATCCTCTCCTTATTTCGACCACCGACGCGACTGCTTCGATCAATCTCCCTTGCGTTCGCGATCTAGGAGCTTCTCCTACATCAACGGCGCTCGCCTGCAACACTCGGATCGACGCTGCCTCTCTCTCGTCATTCATCTCTGTCCAAATCGAAGCTACATTGCTTCATCCGTCTTCTTCACCCTGCTCCTGCGCAGCCTCTTCCTCCGGCTGACGACGGCCCAACGGAGGACTGTGAGTATGTTGCTGATGGATCTCTGACCGGACGACACTCGGAGCCGGTGACCTTACTGATAAAATCCTATGCGACGACTACTGACCTAGGGTGCCCTCCCATTGGGCTTGGTAATGTGCACCCTCTATTTTCTTTAGTACACCCCGATCTGCACTCTCTCCACTTTTTTTATGGTATTATTGATACTGGTATTACTAGTTATTGATTGCGGTATTACTATTAATACACTATTGAATTAATATTAATGATTATTGATTATTAATTGTGGTATTACTGATTATGTGAAATTATTTATTAATGATTATTATTATTTTTAAGGTATTACATATTATTATTTATGGTATTACTGATAATTGTTTTTTGTATTATTGAATATAATTAGATTTGTGGAATTATTTGTTATTGTATGAGATATTACTATTCAATGTTCATGGTATTACTACTTACTGTTCATGGTATTACTGATAATTATTTTTTGTATTATTGAATATAATTAGATGTGTGAAGTTATTTGTTATTGTATAAAATTTTACTGATTAATATTAATGGTATTACTGATTAATGTTCGTGGTATTACTAATTATTGTTAATGGTATTACTGATTACTGTTTATGGTATTACTGGTTATTACTTGTTGTATTACCGACTACTCCCTCCTTCCTATTGAAAACTACCCAACTTTCCTTATTCGTTTGTCCCAATGAAAGTTACTCATTCCTTTTTTGCCAAACTAATATTCCCTCTCACATTTCATTATATTCTTCTCTCTCTCAATCACATCACCTCTCATACATCCACTTATTATATCATTTTTTTTTAACCTCTGTGTCCGAAGCTCATGAGGAGCTTTCACTGGGACGGAGGGATTATAATAAAATCATACATATAATATTATTTTGTATTAAAACTAAAAAATATACTAATGAAAAAAAAGTAGGAAACAAAAAAAACGAAGAAATAAAAAGTTTGGAATAAAAATTGAAAATGGGAAGAAAAATTAAAAAGAAAAAAAAATTAAAATTTGTGCCTAATCTCGATAGTTTTTTTTAATTATGTTTTTACGATTTTTTTTCTAAAAATATGAGTGATTTGGTGGTGAATCGACGGTAACTCGGCAATGACTCGGTTGTAGATTGTAAATGTATAAATTAGGGTTGATTTTATTATATTTTGTGTTAATTAATAAAAAAATAATATAGTCTTTTAAATGTAATTATTTTTAAAAAAATATTTTGGGGTGAACTAATAAAATGAGCGGGTGCAGATAATTGTGGTATAAAAATAATTTGGGGGTGAACTCATAAAATAAGCGGGTGTAGATCATTTTGGTAAAAATATAATTTGGGGGTGAACTCATAAAATGAGCGGGTGTAGATAACCGTTGTAAAAAAGAAATGATTTGGGAGTGAACTCATAAAATGAATGGGTGCAGATAACTATGGTAAAAATGATTTGGGTGAACTCATAAAATGAATAGGTGCAGATAACTATGGTAAAAAATGATTTGGGGTGAACTCATAAAATTAGCGGGTGTAGATAATTGTTGTAATAAATTATTTTATTGTATAAGGATAAAAATGAAAATTTACAATAATATATTTTAATTAATTTAATTTAATAGAAAATACAAATTTATGACACTTTACGACAATACATATCGTAAAATTTACAAAAGGTAATAGGTCATCAAATCTAAACCTTTAGATTAGATTTTTAATGGTTTAGATTAATTGACTACGGTAGTCATTACGACACGTTACAACACCCTGACTACATATAGAAGGTCCCTAGTAAGAAACATAGATATTAGGTAAGAGGTATTCTAAGCAATTCAATTTCAGAATTCTCTCTTTTCCTTTTTTTTATTATCCAATTTCATTATTCTCATTTTTTTTAAATATCATTGTTTACACTTATATATTTAAATTGCCACCACTTTATTAATAAACAATCAATTTATTCACAAATCGACCTCACAATATTTCATCATACTTAATTCCAATCGTTCTACTTTATACATAAACTAAAGAGTAACATTTTTCATTTTAAAAATGTAAGAGTTATGGTAGAATTAACGTCGAAAAAAAAGAAAGTATAAAATTATTATAAAACCAAAAAAGTACTACTCCGTATAATACATTGAAGTCCAGCAGAACGATTTTGTGTATACTTATTTATTTGTGTTGTATTGTACCTTAATAATTTTTATGGTGTGATACGAAGTTGTTGTCATAGACAAAATCTTGACTAAGGTTTAGGCATCATATGTCCCTTCCAGGCCGGTCTAGGAATATGTGGGCCTGAATCAAACTTTAAAAAAAAGGCCTCGTTCCTTCATTTTTTTTATTCTATACAAACTTATAAAACATAATGTAAAATAATTTTTAAAAGACTAATCATATAGATTTTCTTTACCCATTTTAAAATTTCTAATTTTTAATTAATAGACTTTTAAGATTTTAAGTTATTTAATTTTAAGAGATTTTTCAGATTTTTAATGTAATTATAATTTTTAGAAAATTTAATGAGATTTTTAGAATTTTTTATTTAGACAATTTTGGATTTTTTGAATTTTTTTATTTTTTATACAAGTAATTTTTAATGAAATTTGTAATATTATTTTTTTATTTTTAAATTTCAAGGACGTAAATTGAACAATTTGTCCCGAAATTTCAATTTTTCGAAGAAAATGATGTAAATTAGACATTAAAATATGTAAATTGGGCACTCTAAAACGTAAATTGAAAAAATGAAAACTTAAAAGTATAAACTGAATTAGGCATTTGTTGAGACTTTTTTCTCCTAATTTTACCTTTCCTTCTTCATTAATTCTTTTTACTTTTTTAGCACTTCTCTTTATTCTCTTATTTAGTTATATTAATATTTTATATTATATTATAATATATATATATATATATATATATATATACATAGACGGAGCCACATAGGGCCCCGCGGGGGCAATGGGCCCCCCACTCTTTTTAAAAAAAAATTATATATATTTTTTCCGTTCCGTAATTATTTGTACTCCCTCTTTATTGAGACGTTCTAAAATTATTTACATACTCATAATAGGTAAATAATTCACAAAATTAATATTCTTACTACATTATATATTTTTGAAATTTTCACATATTTTGAATCCATATTCTTCCCTAAAATCTCACAAAATTATCTTTTACACCTCACAAAATCCTCTTTAAATGTTACTAAATCACTCAAAATACTCCTCATTTATCTGATCTCACACCTCACTAAATTTCTTTTAAACCCCACTAAATCAACCAAAACACTTCTCAATTATTTGATCTCACACTTTACTAAATTCATATTTTTTAAAAAGTGAGCTTGTCAAAGTATATAAGTCATCACGGACGGAGGGATTATATTTTAAGTTCTAGATTTGTTTAATATTGATTAATGAATCTCAGCGGGATTGCACGTTAAATTTTAACTCTGTTTCACCTATTATAAATCGGAACAATTAAAATTAATTTTTCTTTGAAACATAACTTCATTATTCATAATAATTTTTTTAGTAATATTATTTTTTCTTTATAGTAATGTAAATCGGCCCCCAATGTATAATTTCTGGCTCCGTCACTGTATATATATAATATATCTTAAAAAATGAGCCCCTAAAAAAAGTGAAATATTTCTGTGCCTGAATCGATCGCCTCGTTGGCCTTACATTAGGACCGGACCTGGTCCCTTCACTCATGGAAAGGCCAACAACCCAACAATCCTTAGAAAATTCAAGGTGGCGGGACCCGAATCCAAGAAAAAATATGTTAACAATTGGCCGTATATGCATACCGAACCATAGCGTACTGGGACCGCAGACAATTTTTTTTTTTTTAAATCTCCCATTGAAAAATTTCCCTTTTTCATTTATTGTAATACATAAAACGATATTGCACATATTATCAGATGCGTATATAGTTAAGTGACATTTATAGCCGTAGACGAAATCCTCAATACCAATTAAATTATAGAACACTCTTTTAAGTAAATCCATGAAACTCGTTGAACTTGATTCATAGGAGCTTTTAAAAATCATCTATCCCCTATCTATATATATATAAAAACACAATAGTCTTCCTCAATAAGCATCAATTTCCAGCTCATTTATCTTTATAATTCTAAAAAGTACTCAAATTCTATATGCATGAGTAAACTAACCGTCGGCCTATTATCTTCAAAATTTTAAGTAGATGGCTTATTTTTTATTTTTTTAATGATTTGGTACAAGTGCCGAAAATAATGTGACTTCGGGTAAGAGTAACTTTGCTAAAATTGTAATAGGTATTAGGGTATGATTGGTACGATGGAATAGCCCAAGAATAGAATCATCATTTATGGGTCTATTCCAAGTTTATGATTGGTATAATTTTGAAATTGAATCGTCATTCCATAGGGAATTGTGATTCCCAAAAGTATGGAATTGTGATTCCATCCCAATCCATGGGTTTAGCTAAGAAATCAATTTTTTAATAAAAATAATACTACTCTTATTTAATAATAAAAATAAAAAATTTTATTTAATAAAAATATTAATATAATATATAATCTCAAGAATAAAAAAATAATATAATAAAATTAAAAAATATAAATGATAATAATATATTAAATTTTAATGATAATAATATTTCTCAATAATATTAAATTATAAATATAATAACATAAAAATTAATTTAAAATTTCTCAAAAATATAAATAATATATCAAATATATTACTTTTAATAATATAAAATAATAATATAATAATACTTGATAATATAAATAATAATATTATTGTTTAAATTTATTTGATATAAAAAATAATGATAATATTCTTATTTAAAAATAAAAATATTATTTCATGTAAAATATATATTTATTATAAATAATAAAATCAATAATAAGACATATATATATATATATATTAATAATACGAGTAATAATTTTTCTACCAATAATAATTATTAATAAAAATAATATTAATTTAAATTAATAATATATATATTTCTAACAACACTTAATAATAATAATTTAAAATAAATTTATGGAATATTACATTTCATTTCCACATTCATTCCACAGTATACCAACATTTCATTCAAACCTTCATTTTATTCTTCAGTTCATTCCATTCACCCTTAAATTCATTCCATCAAACTACCCTTATAGTTGTTAGGTTTTCTATGTTTTTTATAGATTTTTTTATTTTATTTTTTATGTTAATTATTGTTGATGTAGTACCTGTGATGCTTATTTTGATCCAACACTCTTGGCAACTCTGTTTGTTGAGTGTTGTACAAAATGTTCCATCACTTTGGTCAACATCATAATTTGCCCTTTCTTCTTACACTAACTCCGATTTTAGATGTTGTTCTTAATGTATTTGTATGCAGGATTGAAGACGTGGAAGTTACCAGGTCAAGCGATTGCATAAATACAAGGAGTGAGAAGTTAAGAGCAGGCATGGTGGTTTCTACTTTTAAGGAGTTTGTGGAGGAAGTTATAGATCATATAAAAACTGATCTATGGAGGTTGCATGTAGTTGAAAACGTTGCAAATTAATAGAGGACTAATGCAACAGTATGATAGATTGTTGTAGACCCAATCAACATATGTATCATACTTATTTCGTCTAGGAGATTATATGTATAGACCTAAAAGGGAGGTAGTTTCATATAGTCAATTAGATTTTTCAAACCTTTCTAAAAGGTTGTTGTTGATGTTGTACCCGTGATGTGCAGAATGTTCCATCACTTTGGTCAACATCGTAATTCGCCTAACTCCGAGTTTTCTATGTTGTTTGTAATGTTCCTTTGTTGCAGTTAGAAGATGTGGACGTGTCCAGGTCATGCAGATTGCATAAGGAGTGAGAGAATTGCAAGCACAAATGGAAGTTAAGTCTAAATTGGGAGTTACCTTATTTTAAGGAGTTAAGGGAAGTTACATAGATCATGTGATCTATGGGAGTTGAAGGCTGACGAAATTTATCTATAAATAGAGGCTGTCTTCAACGTTTCAAGGCAGAAAAGAAAGAAGACACAATCCATTACAAGACTATCGAAAGCGTGGCGCTTCTAGTTTAGGAAAATCTGTGTTTCTTCTCTCCTTTCGTGTGGTAGGATAATTGTAATCTCTATCAATTAGACTAACACATTTGTTTGAATCTAGAAGTGTTTATGTTAGGCCAAGATAGAGAGGCAGTCTCATAAACTTTGTGTTAGATTCTTTGGGTTGTCAACACCTTGTAAAATTGGCATTGCCGTACCTCGAAGAGGTTTTTGGCTTCGTTTTACTAATTATATTTTAGTGAAACAGTATAAAATTATTTATAGTCTATACAAATTTTGAATATTCTGTTGTTTCGTGCATTTTATTTTCCGCTGCTTAAATGTTGTCTGGATTGTGCCAACACAACAGACAACATCTCTGTATATCGCACGCACGCACACTTTCAGTTGGTATCAGAGCCAACTACTTGATACACTAAGTAGAGATTCTGCTTAGAGTGTGTATTACAATGGGATATTCGATCTCTCCTGCACTTAGACCTTATAGTGTGTACATCAAATCCATTGATGAACGAGTATGGAGGAGTATACTGGCTGAATGGATTCAACCACGGACTGAAGCTGATGATGATCCAGAATCTTCTGCTTCTGATGTTGCATCAGATGTGCCAACATCTGCTACAACATTTGCCAGGTATTTATTATTTTCGATTACCAATCTGAACTGTTTTAATGAATTTATTTATGATGAGACAGGTACTTCGAGAGAAATTCACAACTGTGATTTGTCAAAGCTGGATAATGCCTTAATGATTGGTAACATAAAAAGAACAAGTATTTGTTACAATGATATGTCTTTTAAATCTTCTTATGATAAAAAACATATGTTATTTGTTAAGGCAGAAGTGAAGGATAGTTCTAATATTTCTGCTAAGACACAAATTACTGTTGGTAAGGTTGAAAAAGATTTTACATGCTATTATTGTTCTGAAAAAGGTCACAAACGTCAATATTGCTTAAAACTGAGAAAAGATGTGAATTCTTCTGAAAAGTTGCCTGAAATGACACATCATTCCAAACAACATTTACCGAAAACAAAATGTGTTTCAAAGTCTGATATGTCATGTAATGTTGTTCATATGTCATTAAAAGCATGTGTTTCTGATTTATGGTACTTTGATAGTGGCTGTTCTAGACACATGACATGCCAACTTGAATTCTTATCAAATTATAAATCATATGATGGTGGAAATGTTATATATGGAGGTGGTTCTAAAGGTAAGATCATTGGTAAGGGAACACTCAATGTTTCTGGTTTTCCAAAGTTATCAAATGTTTTACATGTTGAAGGATTACTTACAAATTTGATTAGTATTAGTCAATTATGTGATGATGATCTACATGTTAAGTTTGATAAATATTCTTGCTATGTTCTAGATAGAAATTTTAATTGTCTTATGACTGGAACTAGATCTGTTGACAATTATTACTTGTTTGAATCTAAAGATATATGCAATAGTGCTAAACTTGATGAGAATGTTCTTTGGCATCATAAACTTGGTCATGCTAATTATAGACATATTCACAAATTGATGAGATTAGGAGCTGTTACAGGTTTACCTAAACTTCAGTTGAGGAATACCAAAGTTTGTGATTCATGCCAAAAAGGTAAGCAGATGAACGTGTCTCACAAAATGTTGGGACATTGTTCAACAACACACTGCTTCGAACTTCTGCATATGGATCTAATAGGTCCAATGGAAACTGAGAGTATTGGTTGTAAGAAATATTCATTAGTTGTGGTTGATGATTACTCAAGATACACTTGGATTGAATTTCTAAAAGAGAAATCTGAAACTTTTTTAGTTTTCAAAATTCTTTATAAGAGATTCAAAACTGTTTTTAACTCTAAAGTTTGCAGAATTAAGTCTAATCATGGAAGAGAGTTTGAAAATAGTTCTTTTACTGAATTTTGTGAAAGTAAAGGTATCATGCAAGAGTTTTCTTTACCTAAAAGTCCACAACAAAATGGTTTTGCTGAAATGAAATATAGATCTCTTCAAGAAATGGCTAAAGTTATGCTTTTATCCAAACAACTTTCTAAAAGATTTTGGGCTGAAGCTTTAAACACTACATGCCATATTTCAAATAGAATCTATATTCGAACTAATTCCACTGAAACTCCTTATGAAATTTTGAATTACAGAAAACCAACTTTGAAATACTTTCATGTGTTTGGTTGTGTTTGTTACATTCAGAATGTTAGAGATCAATTGCATAATTTTAATTCAAAAAGTGATAAAGGATTCTTTTTAGGCTACTCTAGAAATAGTAAAGCCTATAGAATTTACAATTTGAGAACATGTACTGTGCAAGAATGTCTAAATGTGGTATTTGATGATGATGTTAGTCTTACAGGTCAATATATTGAAGATGATGTCTCTGACCTTGTTGAAATTTCAAAGAGTTCTGAGAATTCTGATCAAACTCAAACTGTTGCTTTAGATGAGGACACATCTGAGCAAACATCCTCTGAAAAATCAGAATTAACAGAAAATTTGCATGAATCTCAGAAGACTCCATCTACCAGAATTTCGAAAGATCATCCATCAGACCAAATCATTGGAGAACTGAATATTGGAGTACAAACTAGAAGAAGGCTGGGTATGATCACAGAAGATGTGGTAAGGCCTATATGCATGTCATCCAAATGCAACAAGGTAAACCATATGTGTTATCATTCCTTGATTGAGCCTGAAAATATAATAGAAGCTTTGAATGATGAAAACAAGATATTTTGTGATAATACTAGTGTTGTTAATATATCTAAGAATCATGTGCAACATTTTTTGACAAAGCATATAAGTATTAGACACCATTTTATTAGAGATCTTGTTGAGAAGGAGATTGTGAAATTGGAATACATATCTGATGAGAAACAACTTGCTGATATTTATGCAAAAGCCCTTGATGATAAGAGGTTTTCATCCCTTCGAAAATCTCTTGAATTATGCACTATCTGAAAAATTCTGACTAAATGTTGTATCAAATGTAGGAACATTTGAGACAACATATGAAATTGTCTATTAAATTTTTCTGGATATTTTCTGTGTTAGAATTTAGATAATTCTTCTGTGTAAATGTTGTTTGAGCCTTGAAAAAATTGTTGCAAAAATTTCTGTTCTGGATATACATCTCTTAAATGCAAAAAGGGATCACAATTTAGATGCTTAAAAATCACTGAGTAACTATGGGACACGGAGCTCGCTACTACGATGTTCTCTTTTCAAAAGGTGATTAAAAAATTGCATCAAATTATTCATATATCCATTGAGTAACTATGGGGCACGGAGTTCGCTACTACGATGCACTCTTTTCAAAAGATGGATCAATGTGAAGTTGTGAAAAAAAAAAAAATTATGTGCAACACAAATGAAGCAAATTCATGTAAAAACAGTGTTGAGATGTATGTGGGCCAACATTATGAGCAACATTGAAAATGACTCGAATTTCAGTTAACTTTACGAATTATTTATTTTCTGAATATTAGATTAATTTTTCAGAATTATTAAATTGGATATTTCCAGGTCATTATTTTTATATTTATTGCATTTTCAGTATTTTATTTAATTTGGGCAGTTTTTTTAATTCCTTGTTTCTCTCCACCAATTTCACACGATGACTTACATGGGAGAAGTTATTCATTTCACTTCCTATTTTTTAATTACTCCCATTATGCGTACAACTTCCAATTGATCTTCTCTACCTAGTTCTTTTAATAAATTGAAATGTCTAGATATTTATATTGCTATTATATTCTCTAACTTATGCACTGATTTTGAAGATATTATATGCAGTGGTATATCACAGAGTATTGATTGTTCATCACTGCATTTCAATTCGAAAGAGTTTAAATTTTCCAGACATTGAATTGCTCATTTAATTCAAATCTAATTTACAGGTATTTAAAGGATGGAAAACACTTCACCATTTGATCAAAGTTCAAATTCTCAAGCCTCTTCTTCCTCTGAAAATCGAACCCTCTAAACTTACTTGCTTCAATGGCGATTTCCCTACGTGTTTCAGAAAATGTTGAAACAACGACACCGGGATCACCATACTTTATGATCAGTTCGATTGAGGTACCTATTCCAAAAACTAAAACCTCCACTGAAATTTCTCATACATCTACACCTATGACGTTTCAAACCTTAAGTCATCCGTTCTGAAATGCAAAGCATTCACCCTCATACTGAAACCATGAACCTGAAACCACTCAAAACTCTACTGCTATTCGAAGTTTTCTGACTCTTCTTACAACAATGACGATTTCACTGAATGTTTTTGAGAATGATGGAACAATAATGCCAGCATTACAGCAGTTCATGATCTTTTAATCTATTTGTTTCTCCTTTCCACACCAACAGGGGGAGAAGCTGCATAAGATGCTGCACCTAATGCAAATTGTTGTAGATGGGAATTATCCTGCTTGTTGAAACGGAGAGTTTTACATCTATGGGGGAGTTTTGGAAAGATCAATTTTAGGGGGAGTTATTTTCGATGGTTCAAATTCACTTCGATTTAAACATTACATTCTATTCTTGTTGTCTAGCCTACACCTTTTGTTATCTATTATTGCATCAGGTTTGTTGTTGTCGAAAGTCCAAATTGGGGGAGATTGTTGATGTTGTGTCAATGTTGTGAAGAACGTCACAACATATCTGACAACATCATCAATAATTCGTCCTTTCTTTCACAATCAACGTTGATGGCGACAATCAAGAAAAAGAAGCTATACAAGAAAGTGATAAGGCAGTAGCTGAAGATGCACAAGATGTTGATGTCATTGAGAGCGTGCATGGAGACTAATGAAAGCATACAAACTGGAGAAGCTATAAAGTATGGGGGAGTTTGTGCAGACCCATGGAGATGCAACTGAAGTGTTATTCAACTCAATCCTCTCCTTTACTTATTTACATAACTTTTCTGTATTTGTTTGTGATGCTTGTAGGATTTATATTTCTGTTATTTCCTTTATTATTTAGGATTTCTTTTTGTTCTTTATTATTTCTGTTTTTAATCTAAACACATTGTTTTTAGTGTTTAGAGATAGACTTGTTACTTACATTTGGTGATTACGATTTTATGTCATTTACTTGATGTAAACTTTATATATTTCTACCGTGAATATTTCTGTATGTTTAACATCAGAAGTGTTTTAGTAGAAAGGCCAAATTGGGGGAGATTGTTGATGTAGTACCTGTGATGCTTATTTTGATCCAACACTCTTGGAAACTCTGTTTGTCGAGTGTTGTACAAAATGTTCCATCACTTTGGTCAACATCATAATTTGCCCTTTCTTCTTACACTAACTCCGATTTTAGATGTTGTTCTTAATGTATTTGTATGCAGGATTGAAGACGTGGAAGTTACCAGGTCAAGCGATTGCATAAATACAAGGAGTGAGAAGTTAAGAGCAGGCATGGTGGTTTCTACTTTTAAGGAGTTTGTGGAGGAAGTTATAGATCATATAAAAACTGATCTATGGAGGTTGCATGTAGTTGAAAACGTTGCAAATTAATAGAGGACTAATGCAACAGTATGATAGATTGTTGTAGACCCAATCAACATATGTATCATACTTATTTCGTCTAGGAGATTATATGTATAGACCTAAAAGGGAGGTAGTTTCATATAGTCAATTAGATTTTTCAAACCTTTCTAAAAGGTTGTTGTTGATGTTGTACCCGTGATGTGCAGAATGTTCCATCACTTTGGTCAACATCGTAATTCGCCTAACTCCGAGTTTTCTATGTTGTTTGTAATGTTCCTTTGTTGCAGTTAGAAGATGTGGACGTGTCCAGGTCATGCAGATTGCATAAGGAGTGAGAGAATTGCAAGCACAAATGGAAGTTAAGTCTAAATTGGGAGTTACCTTATTTTAAGGAGTTAAGGGAAGTTACATAGATCATGTGATCTATGGGAGTTGAAGGCTGACGAAATTTATCTATAAATAGAGGCTGTCTTCAACGTTTCAAGGCAGAAAAGAAAGAAGACACAATCCATTACAAGACTATCGAAAGCGTGGCGCTTCTAGTTTAGGAAAATCTGTGTTTCTTCTCTCCTTTCGTGTGGTAGGATAATTGTAATCTCTATCAATTAGACTAACACATTTGTTTGAATCTAGAAGTGTTTATGTTAGGCCAAGATAGAGAGGCAGTCTCATAAACTTTGTGTTAGATTCTTTGGGTTGTCAACACCTTGTAAAATTGGCATTGCCGTACCTCGAAGAGGTTTTTGGCTTCGTTTTACTAATTATATTTTAGTGAAACAGTATAGACTTATTTATAGTCTATACAAATTTTGAATATTCTGTTGTTTCGTGCATTTTATTTTCCGCTGCTTAAATGTTGTCTGGATTGTGCCAACACAACAGACAACATCTCTGTATATCGCACGCACGCACACTTTCAATTATGATATTGCAATTGTTATTTCAATTTATAAATAGTAATGAATTATATTCCTTTTTTTTATTAGTTGTAATTGACTTTGTCATATTCAAGTATTCAACTTTAATTTAATTGTCTCATTTTAAAGGATTGTTTTCTTCACATAATAAATTGAAATTACCCTATCCAATTTATTTGGCCAAAAAAAAAAAACTCAAACATTTTTTACCTTAAATTCAAATGTTATTTTTTCAAACAAGGAAATAGCTCAAAGTATTGCTACAGATGTCAATGGCGCGGATCTTGAACGGATATGCCCTATCTCAGGATCGGATACGTCCCATCCCGTTTAAAGACCTGTCGAGTTTTACCTGCTTCGTTTAATTTTTTTAATTAATTCTAATGTATACACTATATTTATTTTAATATTATATAATTATTTAAAACAACATTTCACATTTCTTTTATACTAAAAAAACTACATATAAAATATTTCTATAAATATATACTCCATTAATATGCATATAAGTTTTATATAAATAAAAACACACACACATATACATATATATATATATATATATATTAATTTTTACTATATTTATATATTGGAAATATGAGTATAGAGTTGGCAAAAACCACGATCCATCTTATACCCACTTAATCGGATCCGTATCCAATCCATATGAAATGGGTTCATTGCAGGTTCGAACTTGGACCCGTTCTATTGTCACCTCTAAGCATTGCTATATATGTTTTCAAATAATGTAATAGCTTTAAGTAAATTAACATTTTCCATTAATTTTGTATGGTTACTTTTCAAACTATGTAATAACTTTAAGTAAATTGTCTTTTTTTTTTTTTAAATTAAATCAGTATTTCTATTTTTCAAACAGTACATGTATATATCTTTTAACTAAATTTAACGGCTAGATCTTATCTTATATTTTAATTGAATAGACAATTCAACCCTTATATTAATGCGTAATAGCTTATTACTTACACATAATGGCCATTTCTCGATTTACTTATGTTAAAATTGAGTCTTATTATTAAATTCATAAATTATATAATATAGTTTTATATGTGGGAATGTCTTATTATTATTATTTATATATATAAATATAATCAAATTTCATAGGACGAACGGGTAAAAATACTACACTACTACACATTTGAGCTTGGAGAGCTCCACTTGGAGAGCTCTTTTTTTGATATAGAGAGCGGTTTTATTAAAAAAAAAAAAATTTAATATAGAGAGCGGTTCAAAACCGCTCTCCAAGAGTTTCTCTTGGAGAGCGGTTGAGAACCGCACTTCAAGTAAGCTTAGATAGCGGTTTAGAACCGCTCTCCAAGTATACACTTGGAGAGCGGTTCATAACCGTTCTCCAAGCCGCAATTCTTGGTCAAATACCCTAAATCACCTAAGTCAATTAATCCTACGCGTTTTCTCCCACAAACCAACATTTCTCCCCCAAAATTTCAACCTAGCTAATTTCTCCCCCAAATCAACAGTCGTCGTTGCCTCCTTCCCCGCGGCGTCGCCGTCGCCTCACTCCCTCCCTCCTCGCGCCGTCGATTTCCTCTCCAGCCGTCGCCGTCGATTTCCTCTCCAGCCGTCGCCGTCGCATCGCTCCCTCTCCTGCGTTCCGTCGCCCAGCTCCGTAGCTCCCACTCCGACCTGCTGCTGCTGTAGGTACGTATATATATATATATATACAGTTTCTTTGGTTAAATGCTCTCAATCCCCCATTAATTCACGATGCGTTTTATTTTCTCCCACAAATCGAATTGAAGCCGGGTGTTCTCCCCAAATCCCACAAACGCATTTTTAACCTAAAATTCAAAAAAAAAAAGGAGTACATTGTGAAGCCAAATCCAAAAGGAGTGGCGCGCTGTTCTAAGGCAGAAGGGCACCATTCACGTAAGTTTCATTTATTGCACTTTTTTCTGCCAATTTCTAATTTGATTTGAGGGTTTATTTATATTTAGTGATTTTTCAACTACTGGGTTAGAATATGATCAGATAATTCAGATCGATATTTCGTTTGAAGAGGTCAATTTCAACTTTACTTGTTGGAGTATGCGTGACTTTTTGTTTCGTGGTCATGTTTATTGATGATTAGCTACTGATAGGTTTATTTGAATTCATATCTATAAACCATCTTCAAAAGGAAGGGAAAACGAAAAAGGTTTAAAAAAAAATGAAAAGTGTATGAAATAGTTTTCCAATTTCTGGAAAATACTGAGTCTAGTTAATGAAGACTTTGAAGCGTGCAAATTGTATAAAGTAGTAGGCGAATAAAAGGGGACGGTGTGAGTATATTGTGTATATATTTGTTTTAAGATTTTATATATAAGTTATGATGGCCGGTGAAAAAGTATATTGATGTTATATTATCATCCGTGCACGTGTTTAAAAGAATAAAAAGGGAGAAAAAAGGTAGTGGTAGGTGATTAAGTAGAGTTGAATTTATAATATTTAAAATTTCCACCACCCGCTGTCAATTTAATTAATTAATCTACCTAGCTATATAGTTCGCATCACATCCACATATCTATCTTTTAAAGCCAAGTTGATGCATGAAATCGAAAGTGGCATTTACTTTATCTCTTATTAAAAAAATAGGCATCTATAGTTTTATATGAATCGAAAGTGGGTTCGAGCCGATCGATTATCAGAGGAGTATAAGAATGGGGTGGAAGAATTTATTGAATGTTGTTTCTCCTGCTTTATTGAATGTTGTTTCTTCTGCTTTATTGATTATTGTTTGTTTTTTGTTTATTAAATGTTGTTTCTTCTACTTTACAGGATCATGTCTTTTTTGGAACATCATGGAGATTCTGATGAAGATGATGATTTGAGAGAGGGTGTCACTGATGCTCCCACCAGTAGCAGCTCTGGGGAGAAGCGCGCCAGAGGCATAGTGACGATGTCTATATGTTTTTGTAATGTATTAACTTATATAGTTGTGATGTGATGATATTTCATCTTTTTGGTGTATATATGTTTTTGTACGTTTATTTATTTGAATTTAATTAAGTTTTGATTTTGTATAAATTGGATTTTTAAAATATAAAATAATTATTAAAAAAATAATATAAATAGGATTTTTAAAATATAAAATAATTATTAAAAAAATAATATAAAAAAAAATATATATATTACTTAGAGAGCGGTTCAAAACCGCTCTCAAAGTGAAATTAATAAAAAAAAATTTAATATAGAGAGCGGTTTTGAACCGCTCTCCAAGCTCTTATACTTAGAGAGCGGTTCATAACCGCTGTCTAAGGGCCTCACTTGCAGAGCGGTTCAAAACCGCTTTCCAAGTCCTCTTACTTACAGAGCGGTTTTTAACCGCTCTCTTAGCTTGGAGAGCTGTCGCTTGGAGAGCGGTTTTAAAGGCTCTCCAAGGCCATTTTTCAAAGCTCTCCAAGCTCAATTTTGTAGTAGTGCTAGTTATACTAATAGAGAGTTGGTCTTAATGATGTGTCAAACTCACAATTAATTAACTTATGTATCATTTTTAGAATAATTTGATTACACATGTCATTTATTCAATTATTTCATCTTTTAAAAAATATGAGTTGTCATTGACTTCAATTTTTAAAGCTATATGTATATAAATTTTCTGTCTATTGAAATAAATCAATACTACAATAATTATTCACTAAGGGGATGTTTGTTTTGGGATTATGTAGGATGGGGAAAATCCTGGATGGGGAAATCTTGGATGTGGAAATTCTGATGAATAGTAATTGTGTGTGTTTGTTTTGGGATTTTGAGTAGGATGAGATTTAACTTTATGTCAAATCAAATTGTGTAAGAGTAGTTGGATGTGATGTAATAGTATGATTATGTCAAATCAAATTGTGTAAGAGTAGTTGGATGTGATGTAATAGTAGGATTTAATAGTAGGATGTATAGGGGTGGATGTAGTTGGATGGGGAAATCCGGACGTGAAATCCCGAAGTAGAACAAGGACGTGGGACGTTACGTCCCACGTCCGGACGGGTGAGTCCCAAAACAAACATGCCCTAAAAGATTACACTTTAACTTACTTCAACAATTATATGACATCATCAAAATAGTGTGTATTTTTATTTTTTAGAAAAGTAAGAATAAAAAATAATATATATATATATGAATTATTTTCTAAAAAATTACATTTTAATTTAATTTAACAAATTATATGAAATTATCAAAAGAGTGTATTTTTTTTAGAAGATTAAGAATAAAATATATATAATATATATATATATATAATTTATAAGTCATTTAAATAAATAAATAATTTGAAGATAAAATTGACTCTTTTATTTAATTCAGAAATTACAAAAAATATATATTAAGTAATGATATTTTGTGTAAAATTGTGAATATGGTGAAAGTGTAGTTTATAAAATGTTTTTTCATTTTAAGGGTGTAAAACTTATTATGAGGCGTTCTGAAAAAAAAAATTGTAAAAATTCTAATAAAACGGAGAGAGTACAAAATATAAATTTCACTCTTTAAATTATTTAAACATATCTCGCGTAATACCGCGTGTATTAATCTAATTATCTATCTATTTCACTTGTAATCACATTTTGTAGTAATACTTTTTTTTACACATAGTAATATATATTTTTAAAATTTAATGTTGTTTTCTAGTCAAGTTAATTCTATTATTTATGTTGGTCTCAGTAAGTGAGTTAAGTTTGGATTAAGTAAAAAAGTCTAGAGAGGAGGAGTGAATAGACTTTTTAAAACTTTTTCAAAATGTATTAGAGTAAGTTTATTTCAAGTATGTTGATATCAACTCAGCTGGTCCTTAGTAAGCTGATCTTTCAACTAGTCAACTAACAATCAACTTTGTTATATCTTTCAAATATAATTTGTAATGCAGATTTTTTTTGGGGGGGAGGGGGGAGTTTGTTGACACAGAATCCAGGAGAAGGAAAAAGACACGTGAAGGTTTGCTCCTAGTTCGTCAACGACTACTCCACTTCAAACATGTGAACTGGTAGAGTCTACTCCTCTTTGAGCAAGAATATGGGCCTCTTTAAGCTCAGATATTGGGCAATATTTGAATTTGCACACTATAAATTCATTAGAGAGGTCCAGGATATTTCTAACCACACCTTCCTCGGGACCCGTTATTTTTTTGGTTTGTCTGCATAGAGAGACCGCTTGTTGGGAGTCCGTCCGGATCTCAAGGAATCCCGAACACCATTGTCTGGTGATTCTCAAGCCTGTTAATATTGCCATGAGTTCCGCCCCCAATGCTCCTCTCATAGGTCTAGTTCTCTTAGCAAATGGAGCTAACTTATCCCCATTCTCTCGAAAGAGTATTCCTCCTACTCCAAATCTTCTCTCCTCTTTTTTTTGTAGGCACCATCCACTTCCAATATAATTTTTTCTCTCTCTTCCCTTTCCTCGTTATTGCTCCTTTCCAGAACCTGGCGTATACAAATCTTCGCCATTCGATTCTGATGTCGAAACGCTTCCAAGTAGTTTAGAACCTTCTCCCCGGTTCTAACATCCAACTTCATATTCTTGTTCTGGTTGTCATGAATAAATTTGCATCTTTCTTTCCATACTCCCCAGGCTACCATAATAATTTTCTCGAATTCCCCTTTTCCAAGTTTAGAAAGGGTTTTTTCCAAAAAATCCATTGTTGTCATACCTCTTCCTTTTTTATACACTTGCTTGTAGCCAATCTTTTTCCAGATCCTTTTCACTTCCCCGCAGTGGAATAGCGCATGAGTTGTGGATGGAAGTAGGGCTGTTACACGAACCGAGCCGCTCGTGAGCTCGGCTCGATAAGGCTCAAGTTCGGCTCGGCTCATTCGTTAAATGAGCCGAACTCGAGCTCGTTAGATGCTCGATTTACTAACGAGCCGGCTCGAGCTCGACTTATTAGGCTCGATATCTAATTTTTTTCTTTTATTTCCATTAGGCTCGTTAGGCTCGGCTCGATAGGCTCGTTAGACCCTTTAACGAGCCGAGCCGAGCTCGTTTCTTAGCTCGCCAATGTTATCGAGCCGAGCCGAGCTCGGCTCGATAAGAGCTCGAGCCGAGCTCAAACTTCAAATACTCGGCTCGGCTCGGCTCGAATAACAGCCCTAGATGGAAGCATACCACCGCACAGCCCACACCAAGGGTCAATGGGAACATGCCTTCTAGCTAGATTTCCTTCTGTTTGTATGAAATCTCAGCACATTTTCCAGCAGAAAATCTTGACCTTAGGAGGTACTCCCATTTTCCAAATCATGTTCCACCATCTCTCCGATCCTTCATTAGATGAGGTTCACGTCTTGTCAAGATGAACTTTGGCTTCATTGACTCCTCTCCTATAGCCTGAGCCCACTGAGTATTCCCCCATTGGATCTTCAATCTAGAACCTCCTATCCTCATCTTCTTTATTCCCCACCTGCGTACTAAGGATGTATTCTGCCTCATATGGATAAAACGTCATTCTAACCAATTCTTCGATCCATTCCCTTTTATCGTCCAAGAAAAAGTTTATATTCGGAGTGGCAGCAATCCCAGACGAAATTTTACCACTGCTTAGACCTTGCACCCAGGCATGCTTATGGATTTTGATGTGTTCCCCGTTCCCAATTATCCACCGGACTCCCGCCTCCAGGATATACCTGCTTTTACACATTGATCGCCACGTATATGACGGATTATTGCCTGGTTCAACCTCCATAATGTCAACATGTTTTTAATACCGCGCATTGAGAACTCTGTTAAGGAGTAAGTCTGGTGAATTGATACAACGCCACACTTGTTTGGCTAGAAGGGTATCATTAAAAATATGCATTCGTCTGAACCCCATACCCCTTCCTCCTTCGGCCTACATAAATCCTCCCATTTATGCCAATGCATTTTGCTGCCTTTCTCCTTCTTCCCCCACCAAAATTCTGCCATAAAATTCTCCATTTGTAAACAGACTTGGATGGGTATCTTAAAACACATCATCGTATAAGTGGGAATTGCCTGTAGTACTGAATTAATCAACACCTCTCTTCCCCCTTCCGAGAATTCCTTATTTTTCCAGTTGTCAATTCTGCTCCTCATTCTGTCCACTAAGTATGAAAAATGTATCTTTTTTCCTCTAAGGGAAAAGGTCGGGAGACCTAGATATATCTGATGCCCTTGGGTGATTCGAATTCCTAGCTGTGTCTTTTATCTTCGGCCTCCCTCAGTATTAGGGCTAAAAATGATCGTTGATTTATCATAATTGATCATCTGACCTGATGCTTTCTCATAATCTTCCAAGATTGTTCTTACTTCTTTGCCGCTATGATCTTTATTTTTAAAGAAAATCACACTATCATCCGCAAACAAAAGATGTGATACCATAGGGGCCTCTCTCGCTACTCTGATACCTTCCAGATTCCCCCTCTTCACTCTATCTGTAACATAGGAAGAAAGGCCTTGAGCGCAGATAACAAAGAGGAAAGGGGATAACGGATCTCCCTGTCGGAGGCCTCTAGCAGGGGTCACCCTTTCCACCACCGTGTTGTTTATCTTAAACGAGTACTCAATTATTCGTACACACCTCATCAAAAGGTCAATAAGTGGGGTCGGAAATCCCATCCTTTTGAGCTGATGTTCAAGAAAGTGCCATTCAATTCGATTGTACGCTTTGCTCATGTCCAGTTTAACAACTGCATATCCCATCTTACTCTTATTGTTCCTCAACCAGTGCATGCACTCGTAACCTATGAGAACATTATCCGAAATTTGCCGGTCTTTCACAAAGGCACTTTGATGCTCATCTATGATATCCGACATAATAACTTTGAGTCTATTTGCAATCACTTTTGCCATAATTCGATACTTCACGTTGCACAGGCTGATTGGACAGAAATCTTTCATGCCTCTCGGATTATTGTTCTTCGGAATTAGTGTAATCCAGGTGTCATTTCAGCCCTTTTTGTCCCCTCCATTATTCACAATCTCAAGAACCCCTTTGGTAATATACTCCCCCACTATGTGCCAATTCTCTTGAAAAAACCTCGCATTGAACCCATCTGGTCCCGGTGCTTTCCCTGTGTTTAAATCAAAGGCCGCTTTCCTAACCTCCTCCTTGGAATATTTACAACCGAGGAAGCTTGACATTCTTTCTGAAATTATAGGTTCCGTAAGCGATAGAATCTTATGCAGATGTTCATTGGACGACTCATTGGTAGCTCCATTGGTTGCAAACAAATTTTGATAATATTCTGTAATAAGATTAGTAATACCTCCTTTTGTTTCTACCCAAGTTCCATCCTCTTTTTGCAATCTATTTATCAAATTCTGGCTTCTCCTTTCCGACGCCCTCCGATGAAAATATGTTGTGTTTCTATCTCCATTAATCATCCATGTTGTTCGCGCCCTTTGTCTCCAGAATTCCTCCTGTTGAGATAAAAGCTTTTCCAGTTCCAGTTCCATGTTGGTTTCCTCCCCCTCGTAATCTGCTTCATCTACCATTGCATCATTCTGAAGGACTTGACGTGAGAGGGTTTTAATCCTCTTGTCAAGGTTTCCCACATTCATATTAGACCATGATTGGAGAGCCATTGCACATCCCTCTAATTTCCCAGGTACATCCAAACCCTTGTCCATCTTATTCCAAATAGATTTTACCTCTTCAACAAATGAGGGTTCCATTAACCAAGCATTCTCAAATCTAAAGTGTTGGAATCGATCCACACACCAATTTTCCGGGCGCTGCTGGAAGCTGAGAGCGATGGCTCTATGATCTGAACCGAACCAAAGTGAGTGTTGTACACGATAAGATTTCCACATATTTCGCTAATCCGAATTCGCTACAAATCGATCTAACCTTTCTAAGATTTGGAAGGGGCCTTTCCTCTTGTTATTCCATGTAAATTTTGGACCCTTGAATACAATATCATGTAGATGATTTTCATTCAGGAGAGAACGAAACCTGTTCATGTTGAGTCGGGTTCTACCATCATAATTGCCTCCTCTTTTTTCCGTATGGCTTAAAATCTCATTAAAATCCCCACCTACTAACCAAGCTTGGGAAATTGAATGTGTTGATTTGATACGTGTGAACAACTCCATAGTCGAGTACCTTAAGTTTTGATTCGGTGGACCATGAAAGCCCGTAAACCACCATTTAAGATCATTATAAGTAACTAGTGCATCAATGTGACAATTAGAATAGGAGCCAACTGAAATTTTTACTTCATTAGTTGCATACAAAATGAGTCCCCCACTGTTGCCGATAGGTTCAAAAACAAAACAAAATTCGAAATTCAACATATTCTTCCAAGCTTGAGCTATGCCCAGGGGGAGTCTAGACTCCATTACAAATAAAATAGAGGGTTTATTTAGGGCTATCACTTGCCTAATTCTATGGAATGCGTTGGGACCCTTCAAACCTCTCGCATTCCAGGAAGTTGTACTCATGGGAAGGAGCGGGGAGGGGTTTCGCCCTCCGCCGCTACGTTGGAGCTTGAAACCTCATCCTCACTCTTCTGCCTTTTCTTGCGTTCAGTTTCCTTCCCTTCATCCATTTCAGCCATCACCTCTTGATCTGTCATTATCCTCAATGCCCCTGAAGTGTGTCTGCCTCTTTTATTTGCAACCTTTGGGTATGCTTTGTGGAACACCTGCTTCTTTCCGATCTCCAGATTCGTTTGCTGGTCATATGGCATGATAGCTTTGCCCTTGTCCTTATCCTGGATCCTCCTGTGTAGTCCTTTTCCTGCCCCGAGCCCCACCACTTCGCTAGTGCTTCCATTGTGTTCATTCCCCATCAAAGCCGCATAGTAATTCGCCTGCACAATTCCTTCCCATTCTGACCTCATCGAATTTTCCTCATTAGTAAAAAACCTTTGTTCATTTTTCTGCAGCGACGTGTGGGGGTCCTCCGCAAGCACCGAATCAACAAATAGGATGGCTTCCTGGCCATTTTCCCGATTATGATCATGACACTCCTCCTCTGCCAATACTAGCCCCCCCGCCCTCGCGTTTGGCCTAATAACAATGGAGTTATTACCCCTTCAGACCTCTTCTCTTGGTTGTTGTTGCTGCTGAATATCCGGCGTTGGATCCGTTACCCTCGCTTCGACAATGTTTCGAAGATATTCATACTGAAGTTGGCATAGCCCTCGTTGTCCATCTGCCCTTAACCACATTGGGAACTCATAGAATCCCCCTCTTCGCGGCCCCTCGATCTGGTAGCGTATCAGACAGTCCTTCTCACTGTGGGAAAGCAATCCACATCGATAGCAAAACTCCCCTAGCTTCTCATACCTGAGTGCAATGAGGATAGCCTCTCCCCGAATAGTGATATTGGTGCTTCGGTTCAGTGGTTGATGAAGGTCCACCAACACTCGAACTCGGAGGCACCTCCCCCACGCCGCCCCCTCTTCTGGGCAGTCCACCTCAATAACATCACCAATCGTTTCCCCCAGCCTTTGAGCCAGCACCCTGGTCATACAGAAAATTGGGAGTCCATGGAACTGGACCCACAGTGGAATGCGGTTGATTACCAGGTCACGGGGGACTGGGGGAGTTCATCTCCTTGCAGTTTTGATAGAATAAGCATCGGGCCGTTGACAATCCATGGTTGACGGTAGAAAGCTCTGTTGTAGTCCACCTCCTTCTCGAAATCCAGCATAAAATATCCGTCCGCCACCAAGATGATTCGCACCGCCCCTTCAGTCTTCCAGATCCTCCTAAGGGTCATGAGGTTTTCATTCAGACTTTGTGGACGACGGGTAGTGAAATGCCCAAGCAATGCGAACTGCGGAATAACGAGCTCATTCTCATTCACATGAATGTTGGCATCCTCCGCATCAGATATTCTGAAATTATGAAGCGGTTCATGAAGGTGCTCAACCATTAGTGACTTCTTAGAGAAAAGAGGATTGAATAAAAAGCTCAGATGGAAGTTGTGAGTGTGAGAAATGAACTGAGAATCCTTCGCATAAATAGCCCTATTCACCGTTCCTCCACCCAATCCACGTTTTGCAAGAAGCCCAAGACACCATGTAATGATGAAGATAATCTCGGAAAACTACCTCCAGGCGAAGAGGCGTTTTGGTTTAAGCAAAAAATCAGCGAAGTTAATCCAAATAATCACGCCAGAATCTGAGTAATTAATTCTATACGTGATACACGTGTTATGCAACACTAAAATAAACAACCGCAAGTGTACGGTGTCTATCGTAGCGTGATATGCACGAGGTCGATCCCACAAGGAGGTTAAGCGTAAAAATGTAGTTTGCTAGTCGAATTCTAAATAGACGTGATCGATAATTTGAAAGTTGAATTACTCCTAAGATTGTCTAACAATGTGTCACAAATAAACAACTAAAGAGTAAATATGAAGTCGATCAACTAATCATGCAAAATAGGAAAACGAAATTAAAACGATTGTAACTCAAAGAGAAAAGGTGGGTTCCAAGGCAATTGTAGTACTTAGACGTCCGTTTATGAATGTTGTCTCGTTTAAAGGGCCATTAAGGTTATCCCGTATAAGGTGATCACACAAAAAGAACTAATCGATCTCCCGATACAAATTAATCCAAAGACGCAATGTAATATAAGCTCGTATGTCTACATCACAAACATTACACCATCTAAAATAGCTCCTAAGATCATTCGATTCCCTCTCCGATAATTAATCCTCTCCCGAGATCATAATAATACCGGGTTGCATATTCGCATACGATTAAATGGAATAAATCTCCCGATACTACCCCAATTAACAATAAATCAAGCAAATCATTATGGCCACTAACAACATGCTTTACAATGAATAATTGAATATGCAAATACGAGATAAACACCAATTAAAGCAAGAAATTACTCATAAACATCAATCTAAGTCTTACAATGCCTTAGAACCACAAAGTGTTCAAATTACAAAATCCAAATGAAATAACTAAATAAAAAGAAAGGGAAAGAGAAAGCTTAGTCTAGAATGTGGTAGGGAATGGAATTCCCAAGCTAATGCCTCCTCTCTTGCATGGGTTGGTGGAGAGATGAAGAAGATATGGCCAAAACACCTCCAAGTATGTGTAACTATGTGTGGATTGGGGGAGAATGTCTTGGGTTTCAAGAAATGGGGCTTATATAGTGTTAGGGTAGAGTTTGAATGCCAAATTGCAAGTTGGTCCTTCAAAAATGGCCAAAATAGGGAAAAAGCGCCGAAAATGGGGGTAGCACGGTCGTGCACGGAGCACGGCCGTGCAAATGAGCGTTGGGGGCGAACAGGTGCTCGGCCGAGCTGGCTTCTCGGCCGTGGCATTGGCGTGGCCTAAAAGCCTGTTTCGAAGAGAGCCTGTCCGAGAGCTTGTCTCGAGCGTGGCCTTGATTTTGGCCTGAAAAGTGTCTCGGCCGAGCCCTGAGCTCGGCCGTGCTCTTGCTCGACTTCGTCCCTTCTCGTTTTGTGCATAACTTTCGCCTCGGGTGTCCGATTGACTCGATTCTTTTGGCTATTCCACTCCGTTTTTCGAGACGAATCCAACCGTGCACTCCTCTTCCTGATACAGTAAAGTATGGTTGGTGTTTTGCTCCAAATTCCATCGTATTTCCTACAAAATCGACAAAACACAACCTTTCTCTCATTTCGGCTTAAACAATCATATTCAATGCATAAATCAATGAAATCCACATCAAAACACGCTTAACATGTGCCTCTAAAACGTGTAAATTCCACCCGAATCAAACTCCCCCAAACTTAAAATGTTGTTTGTCCTCAAACAACTAAGCACTTAAAGCAATGAGGGTGGAATGATCACAATGGAATATTCAATGTAATTCACACATGCAAAGTAGAATGTAATGATATCTCTTTCTCAAAGTGCATCTCTCAATGAAGGTCATAGGCTCACTATTGCAATTCACACTCATGGATCAAAGAATGCATAAACACACAACACATTGTGAATGGGAAACAAAATCCAAATGCTCAAGTCCTCTACTCACATGATGAAGTGTTTCTCTCAAACACACAAACAAATTGAGGATATTAATGCACTCATCAACCAAGTTATGCTATGCAATCACCATATGCTTGCCCAACTTCTACTTTTCACCACACTCAAATGCTCAACAATGTGATCAATAGGACTTAATCAAGGATGTAACATTGGCTCTTTGGTCAAGGTAGGGTAAATTTGGATGAAGTAACTTATAAACTAGTGGGGAGCGAGAGATAAAGACGCATAGACACATCTCAAAAACTTCTCAAGATAAAGTTACAATTGCGCGGATTGCAACTCAAAAACTCTAACTTCCACAATTTATTTGTTCTCTTTTAAGCACATTCTACACCACAAAACCATTGAACACTTTTTTTTCTTTTCAAGCTTTTGGGGCTCTTTGTCCCTCTTTTCTTTTCCCTTGATTTTCTTTTCATCTTTCTCTTTTTCTTTCAACTTTTCCAACTTTTCTTTTCACCAAAGATATTCATTCAATGCACATGTTTTCCACTTTGTCTTTTATCCTCCACTAGATGTAGGAATCAAAAGGCTCAAAAAGGCTAAGTGGTTAACATTGTAGTTTGCCAAGAAAATGAGGAATTAAGCTCAAGGGGCTAACTACGGAAAATTACTTCGGTTTTGGGAAATTTTGGCTAAGTGACTCTTTTAGAACAAGATGGCCTATATCATATCACAAAGTTTCACACAATCATGCTTTCAAACAAGAACTTGGGCAAGTTCTAGGATTACTAACAATAACCTAGTCCACTCTCAAATGAACTAAACCGGATTACATGCTCGATTTAAGGCTCAATTCTCACCGGTTTATTCAATAGGACTCTCACATTCATCAAATGTTCCCAAACAACAACACATCATGCATCCATGCTATCAAAGCTCACAAATATGAACACAACATGATACCATATTCCAACACCAATCATGCATACATTCAAAGCAAATAGACATCACCACAACTACTCAACAATGGATTCCAATGACTATTCATGCTCACATTTCACCAAATGTCTACTACCCAACATATGATCAAAACCAACTTAACCAGTATAAACATGTGAAAACCAAGTGTGCGCCGGTGCAAAATGTGACACAAGTAGAATGACGAACCGGTGCAAGGGTAACAACTAGTAGAAAAATAAAAGAAAAATAACTCCCCCAAACTTAGAATTTTACTATGTATAAATTCTAAGTTTGGGGCTACAAGTTGTTACCTCCCTCCTTGCACATCCAATGCTTCTTCAAAGATCACCATTGCAACACTTGCTTCCCCTCTCCAAATTTGGTTTTGCTTCCTTCTCCATTCTTCAAGATGTGATGTCCATAGTGTTCTTCATCCATACCTACAAAATAAACCAAGCTATCAAAACTACTAAAGCAATAAAAACATGAAAGCAATAAAACCTTGGGTTGCCTCCCAAGAAGCGCTATTTTTAACGTCCTATGCCGGACGGTTCTTCCTTGAGGGGAATATCAAGTCACCCCCTTGTCATCCTTGTTCTTGATTTGGGGGAGTTTTTTGAAGAAAACTCCCCCAAACTTGGCCTTCTTGCCCATCTTCAACTCATGCTCTTCCACTTGGGGGTCCTCTTTCACAACATTGACCTTCAAATCTTCTCCTAGCTCGGGTGATCATATGCCATGTCTAGACAAAAGTTCAAAAGAAAGTAAGAATCGCAAGTGGAATCAAAGTAAAACACACAAATATTTTTGGATTTTTGAGAAATAAGGAAAGCAAGTAAAATGTCTAAACTAAAACTCTCCTAGCCTACACTCTAGAGCTTATCAAAACCTCCCCGGCAGCGGCGCCATAAACTTGATACACGTGTTATGCAACACTAAAATAAACAACCGCAAGTGTACGGTGTCTATCGTAGCGTGATATGCACGAGGTCGATCCCACAAGGAGGTTAAGCGTAAAAATGTAGTTTGCTAGTCGAATTCTAAATAGACGTGATCGATAATTTGAAAGTTGAATTACTCCTAAGATTGTCTAACAATGTGTCACAAATAAACAACTAAAGAGTAAATATGAAGTCGATCAACTAATCATGCAAAATAGGAAAACGAAAGTAAAACGATTGTAACTCAAAGAGAAAAGGTGGGTTCCAAGGCAATTGTAGTAATTAGACGTCCGTTTATGAATGTTGTCTCGTTTAAAGGGCCATTAAGGTTATCCCGTATAAGGTGATCACACAAAAAGAACTAATCGATCTCCCGATACAAATTAATCCAAAGACGCAATGTAATATAAGCTCGTATGTCCACATCACAAACATTACACCATCTAAAATAGCTCCTAAGATCATTCGATTCCCTCTCCGATAATTAATCCTCTCCCGAGATCATAATAATACCGGGTTGCATATTCGCATACGATTAAATGGAATAAATCTCCCGATACTACCCCAATTAACAATAAATCAAGCAAATCATTATGGCCACTAACAACATGCTTTACAATGAATAATTGAATATGCAAATACGAGATAAACACCAATTAAAGCAAGAAATTACTCATAAACATCAATCTAAGTCTTACAATGCCTTAGAACCACAAAGTGTTCAAATTACAAAATCCAAATGAAATAACTAAATAAAAAGAAAGGGAAAGAGAAAGCTTAGTCTAGAATGTGGTAGGGAATGGAATTCCCAAGCTAATGCCTCCTCTCTTGCATGGGTTGGTGGAGAGATGAAGAAGATATGGCCAAAACACCTCCAAGTATGTGTAACTATGTGTGGATTGGGGGAGAATGTCTTGGGTTTCAAGAAATGGGGCTTATATAGTGTTAGGGTAGGGTTTGAATGCCAAATTGCAAGTTGGTCCTTCAAAAATGGCCAAAATAGGGAAAAAGCACCGAAAATGGGGGTAGCACGGTCGTGCACGGAGCACGGCCGTGCAAATGAGCGTTGGGGGCGAACAGGTGCTCGGCCGAGCTGGCTTCTCGGCCGTGGCATTGGCGTGGCCTAAAAGCCTGTTTCGAAGAGAGCCTGTCCGAGAGCTTGTCTCGAGCGTGGCCTTGATTTTGGCCTGAAAAGTGTCTCGGCCGTGCTCTTGCTCGACTTCGTCCCTTCTCGTTTTGTGCATAACTTTCGCCTCGGGTGTCCGATTGACTCGATTCTTTTGGCTATTCCACTCCGTTTTTCGAGACGAATCCAACCGTGCACTCCTCTTCCTGATACAGTAAAGTATGGTTGGTGTTTTGCTCCAAATTCCATCGTATTTCCTACAAAATCGACAAAACACAACCTTTCTCTCATTTCGGCTTAAACAATCATATTCAATGCATAAATCAATGAAATCCACATCAAAACACGCTTAACACGTGCCTCTAAAACGTGTAAATTCCACCCGAATCAAACTCCCCCAAACTTAAAATGTTGTTTGTCCTCAAACAACTAAGCACTTAAAGCAATGAGGGTGGAATGATCACAATGGAATATTCAATGTAATTCACACATGCAAAGTAGAATGTAATGATATCTCTTTCTCAAAGTGCATCTCTCAATGAAGGTCATAGGCTCACTATTGCAATTCACACTCATGGATCAAAGAATGCATAAACACACAACACATTGTGAATGGGAAACAAAATCCAAATGCTCAAGTCCTCTACTCACATGATGAAGTGTTTCTCTCAAACACACAAACAAATTGAGGATATTAATGCACTCATCAACCAAGTTATGCTATGCAATCACCATATGCTTGCCCAACTTCTACTTTTCACCACACTCAAATGCTCAACAATGTGATCAATAGGACTTAATCAAGGATGTAACATTGGCTCTTTGGTCAAGGTAGGGTAAATTTGGATGAAGTAACTTATAAACTAGTGGGGAGCGAGAGATAAAGACGCATAGACACATCTCAAAAACTTCTCAAGATAAAGTTACAATTGCGCGGATTGCAACTCAAAAACTCTAACTTCCACAATTTATTTGTTCTCTTTTAAGCACATTCTACACCACAAAACCATTGAACACTTTTTTTTCTTTTCAAGCTTTTGGGGCTCTTTGTCCCTCTTTTCTTTTCCCTTGATTTTCTTTTCATCTTTCTCTTTTTCTTTCAACTTTTCCAACTTTTCTTTTCACCAAAGATATTCATTCAATGCACATGTTTTCCACTTTGTCTTTTATCCTCCACTAGATGTAGGAATCAAAAGGCTCAAAAAGGCTAAGTGGTTAACATTGTAGTTTGCCAAGAAAATGAGGAATTAAGCTCAAGGGGCTAACTACGGAAAATTACTTCGGTTTTGGGAAATTTTGGCTAAGTGACTCTTTTAGAACAAGATGGCCTATATCATATCACAAAGTTTCACACAATCATGCTTTCAAACAAGAACTTGGGCAAGTTCTAGGATTACTAACAATAACCTAGTCCACTCTCAAATGAACTAAACCGGATTACATGCTCGATTTAAGGCTCAATTCTCACCGGTTTATTCAATAGGACTCTCACATTCATCAAATGTTCCCAAACAACAACACATCATGCATCCATGCTATCAAAGCTCACAAATATGAACACAACATGATACCATATTCCAACACCAATCATGCATACATTCAAAGCAAATAGACATCACCACAACTACTCAACAATGGATTCCAATGACTATTCATGCTCACATTTCACCAAATGTCTACTACCCAACATATGATCAAAACCAACTTAACCAGTATAAACATGTGAAAACCAAGTGTGCGCCGGTGCAAAATGTGACACAAGTAGAATGACGAACCGGTGCAAGGGTAACAACTAGTAGAAAAATAAAAGAAAAATAACTCCCCCAAACTTAGAATTTTACTATGTATAAATTCTAAGTTTGGGGCTACAAGTTGTTACCTCCCTCCTTGCACATCCAATGCTTCTTCAAAGATCACCATTGCAACACTTGCTTCCCCTCTCCAAATTTGGTTTTGCTTCCTTCTCCATTCTTCAAGATGTGATGTCCATAGTGTTCTTCATCCATACCTACAAAATAAACCAAGCTATCAAAACTACTAAAGCAATAAAAACATGAAAGCAATAAAACCTTGGGTTGCCTCCCAAGAAGCGCTATTTTTAACGTCCTATGCCGGACGGTTCTTCCTTGAGGGGAATATCAAGTCACCCCCTTGTCATCCTTGTTCTTGATTTGGGGGAGTTTTTTGAAGAAAACTCCCCCAAACTTGGCCTTCTTGCCCATCTTCAACTCATGCTCTTCCACTTGGGGGTCCTCTTTCACAACATTGACCTTCAAATCTTCTCCTAGCTCGGGTGATCATATGCCATGTCTAGACAAAAGTTCAAAAGAAAGTAAGAATCGCAAGTGGAATCAAAGTAAAACACACAAATATTTTTGGATTTTTGAGAAATAAGGAAAGCAAGTAAAATGTCTAAACTAAAACTCTCCTAGCCTACACTCTAGAGCTTATCAAAACCTCCCCGGCAGCGGCGCCATAAACTTGATACACGTGTTATGCAACACTAAAATAAACAACCGCAAGTGTACGGTGTCTATCGTAGCGTGATATGCACGAGGTCGATCCCACAAGGAGGTTAAGCGTAAAAATGTAGTTTGCTAGTCGAATTCTAAATAGACGTGATCGATAATTTGAAAGTTGAATTACTCCTAAGATTGTCTAACAATGTGTCACAAATAAACAACTAAAGAGTAAATATGAAGTCGATCAACTAATCATGCAAAATAGGAAAACGAAAGTAAAACGATTGTAACTCAAAGAGAAAAGGTGGGTTCCAAGGCAATTGTAGTACTTAGACGTCCGTTTATGAATGTTGTCTCGTTTAAAGGGCCATTAAGGTTATCCCGTATAAGGTGATCACACAAAAAGAACTAATCGATCTCCCGATACAAATTAATCCAAAGACGCAATGTAATATAAGCTCGTATGTCCACATCACAAACATTACACCATCTAAAATAGCTCCTAAGATCATTCGATTCCCTCTCCGATAATTAATCCTCTCCCGAGATCATAATAATACCGGGTTGCATATTCGCATACGATTAAATGGAATAAATCTCCCGATACTACCCCAATTAACAATAAATCAAGCAAATCATTATGGCCACTAACAACATGCTTTACAATGAATAATTGAATATGCAAATACGAGATAAACACCAATTAAAGCAAGAAATTACTCATAAACATCAATCTAAGTCTTACAATGCCTTAGAACCACAAAGTGTTCAAATTACAAAATCCAAATGAAATAACTAAATAAAAAGAAAGGGAAAGAGAAAGCTTAGTCTAGAATGTGGTAGGGAATGGAATTCCCAAGCTAATGCCTCCTCTCTTGCATGGGTTGGTGGAGAGATGAAGAAGATATGGCCAAAACACCTCCAAGTATGTGTAACTATGTGTGGATTGGGGGAGAATGTCTTGGGTTTCAAGAAATGGGGCTTATATAGTGTTAGGGTAGGGTTTGAATGCCAAATTGCAAGTTGGTCCTTAAAAAATGGCCAAAATAGGGAAAAAGCACCGAAAATGGGGGTAGCACGGTCGTGCACGGAGCACGGCCGTGCAAATGAGCGTTGGGGGCGAACAGGTGCTCGGCCGAGCTGGCTTCTCGGCCGTGGCATTGGCGTGGCCTAAAAGCCTGTTTCGAAGAGAGCCTGTCCGAGAGCTTGTCTCGAGCGTGGCCTTGATTTTGGCCTGAAAAGTGTCTCGGCCGTGCTCTTGCTCGACTTCGTCCCTTCTCGTTTTGTGCATAACTTTCGCCTCGGGTGTCTGATTGACTCGATTCTTTTGGCTATTCCACTCCGTTTTTCGAGACGAATCCAACCGTGCACTCCTCTTCCTGATACAGTAAAGTATGGTTGGTGTTTTGCTCCAAATTCCATCGTATTTCCTACAAAATCGACAAAACACAACCTTTCTCTCATTTCGGCTTAAACAATCATATTCAATGCATAAATCAATGAAATCCACATCAAAACACGCTTAACATGTGCCTCTAAAACGTGTAAATTCCACCCGAATCAATACGCCCTCATTCCGACACATTAAAGAGTGTACTCCAAAAAGCTCTAGAAAATTAATGATTACCCAGGCTCGTGCCTCAAACCCTAGGTTCATTCCCCTGCAAGTTGTCAGATTTTGATAATCGCACCATCTCGCCGTGTAAATCGCCCACACTTCTACTAAATCGCCTTTCTCATCGCGCGTGAGGCACGTTCCCTGTAGTGTATATATGACGCCACTATAGTTGTTATTTGTAATGCAGATTAATGAGCCCTTAGTTTATACTCGCTTATTAATATGAAAACCTTCTAAAGAACTTGTGTAGATTAGTTAACTCTTCTACTCAGCTAGATCTTTCAATCCAGTTGTTTATACGAATAACTCTTCTAATCAGATATGAAATGTAAATTGTAAAGTAAATTGGGACAAGAGATTTTATAGTGGTTCAACCAATAGCCTTCATCCACTCTCATGATTCCAAATCGCGAAATTCACTACTTGTTGTTTAGAGTCCCAAGTTTAAGACTTCGATCTTTCGTCTACACCACCAGTTGTATCCCGATCAACTTGTTAGCAAGAACAAACACTTTTACAACGCACTTCCTACCAACTAAAACAACTAACAATGAATTCTATGAATTATCTTCAGGCTTTAATAACTCTTCTTTGAACTCTACTTGTGCTTCACTTAGCTTCTTGATATTCTTGAATGCTTGTACTCTACGAGTAATTCTTCAGCCTTTCAATGCTTAGTAATTTCTCAATACTATTCTAGTGAAGATCATCCACTATTTATAGATATTAATTCCTCAAGTTAGCCGTGGAAAATAACTAATCTTTCTTGGAACTAACTTTTTAACTGTTTGCAACTTCCTTTCAGTTATAAAATAGTTATAACTTCTCTTGATCTTATCCTCTGAGTCTGACTTCCTTTTCGTACTTAGGATATTTCTGTTTTAACTTCTCCTTAACTGATCTCTTGATGTCTTCTGACTTCCTTTAGCTATGTCTTCTAGTCTGGTCTGCTGATCTAGTCTTCTTGTCTTCAAGTCAGCTTTTCTGCTTCCATGTATTCTCTTCTATCCTGAGCAAGACTATCTATCCATTACTTTACGCTGAACTACATACAACTTAGACTAGTTTACAAGTATATATAAGCTATCTATACAATATCAACTTATAAACCTACCATATGACTTCATAAGATGACTTACTTAACCAATCAAGTGACTTAATCATTCAAGTTGCTTTTGACCATCAAAACTTATCTTTTATTCATCATTTAGAATTTTGTAGGCTTATATCCCAACAATTTATTTTAAAAAAGATATAATATATATTTTTATTTTAATTAATCAAAATGCGTAAATGTGAATAACATATTAGTAATTCATTGTATGCATGTATCATATTGTTTCAAGAAAAAGAAATTACTTTCTTTCCAAATTTCATTGAATTAATACTTAATTAAAAATTTCATTAACTTATGGCATGTTGGAGGATTTTAGGAAATTAGTCAATTAATTAATTTTAAAATTGATAAGACTTTCCACCATTTTAAAAATTTCAACAAATAATATAATTACATATCATATTTTAAAAATCAAACAACTTTATCAAATTGTGACGCATGTCATCAATTAAATATAAACACTAAACATACGTAAAATTAACCAAAATACCACACCCGTTTTTTTCCTATCAGTTCAATTTTATAATTTTTATTAAAAAAAATTGATTGATGCTAAAAAAAAAAAGGAAATATTGATCACACACATCCCTCTATCTCTAAACTTGTAAATAAAGTTTTAAGATAAAGTGGATAAAGTAAAGATGTCGAAATAGTTGTAAAGTAAAATAAATTGATTATTTCTATAAAAAGAAATGTATATACTTTTAATGAATGAAGACAATAGTACGTACAAAGTACTCTCTTTCCGTCCAATTTCATTATTCCCACTTTCCTTTTTTGGTTGTCCAATTTTATTATGTCAATTTTCTTTTTGGAAATAATAATATTTACACTACTTTGTCTTCACCCTCCAACTATCACTTATTTACTCAAATTGCCATTAACTTTATTCATAAACAATCGTTTTACCTATGAATGGACCCCACAATATTCCTATGTGATGCGGCCTAAAAATGTCGTTCAATAAGAAGTCGACACGTGTATAAAGGATAAGATGAAAGAGAAGATATGGGATTATGGAAGGGGCTCTGGATAAAGAATCCCTTCTGGAAGTCCCTCCGGAGGGAGCTCCTGGAGGTCCTCCCGGAGAGACTTATCTGGAGGACCTGATCTTGATATGAATTGGTAAACCGAGAATATAGGAGATCTTCGCATGAATCGGACTAAGGCTGACCAAAGAAAGATTCTTCCCTCCTTCATTTTAGTGGAAGGAGTCCACTAGGGGGAGTGGCCCCGGTCTTTCCGGAGGTGGAGGACTGGAGGACTTCGTCCACTCAGCAGGGCCGAGTCTTATGGGCAGCTCCGAAATAAGAGGAAGGCTTGACTTGGCCCCGGTCTTTGCGGAGGTGGAGGACTGGAGGACTTCGTCCACTCAGCAGGGCCGAGTCTTATGGGCAGCTCCGAAATAAGAGGAAGGCTTGACTTCCTCTCCAGAAAGTATCTCTATAAATAGGTAAATTCGAGGAGATTTCCAGGTTAGACTTTTTACTTTGACAAAACTTAATACATTTCGTATCAAACATACTTCTGATATTCTTTGAGAGCTTGAGCCGATAAATCAAGGACTTTGAGGTCCTTATGATATACAAAGATTCTGATACTGACTTGAGCGTCGGAGCGTCCGCACCGGAGCCCCCTCCGGTGTGTCTTTTGCAGGTCCCTGGAGGATCATTCCAGCGGAAGCAGTGTACCCAAATCAGGTCTAAGCACTCGGGAATTTGGATATCTGACCCCGAGGATATATAATCCTCTCGTGCAATTTTTGGCACATCAACTGGCGCCGTCTGTGGGAATCGATTTAAAAGATTTTCTCACGAATTTCTATCTGTTCGAGTGATGGAATTGGAGATGGACCATTACTTGGTAAATTCTACGGGCAGTCCTTTGCCTAGATTTGACACAGGTTCTTCCTTGAGTTTTCTTATATATGCTGTAGATAATTTTACATGTTGGAATATAATTGTTTAATGATGCAAAGAAGCCAGATGCAATAAATGATTAATATGGACCATTGAGTGAGATTTGAGAGCAGAATTCTCAATTGTGATATTTGATGTCATTATTAATGTCTTGATTTAAATGTCCATAATCAATATAGTTCTGCTAGCAGTGTGAACTTATTCGTTTGCGAAAATTCCTTTATTGTAGAAAATGTTCATTTATGGAATTGAAAAATAAAACAAGAAATAAAACAAGGTAGAAAGCTATTAGCATCTTGCTAAGCCCCGACTGAAGATTAATGGTGATTGTGTTGATTATGATGGGAGTAAGGTTGATTTTGCTCTAAATAATATTTTATTGATAAAACTTCACTCCAGTGATCTATTATTATCATGTAATTATGAGTATAAGGATTGTCGAACATATATGTGGAGTGTGCAATTACCTGCTCCGAGACTCCAGGAAGAGGCTCGAGACACCCCTATCTCTACAGGGGGTGATATTGTTAGCACGTCTTGAGCCCTCGGGAGTGGACCTGGCAAGGAGATACCTCCAGGAACTGCAGAGGACGACAACATTCGTGCCCCTCCACGAGCATCAGAGTATTTAGGGCCTCGAGGTCCAAAATCTAAACATGGGAGTATGAGGCAAAGATATGATAAGTGCATCGGTGCTACAGGTTAGTACAGGTGTTTGATAGAGCCTAAAGTATTAGATCTTTTATAATAATGTGATATTGCTATGAGCATATTTTAATGATATTGACATATATGACACGAACTTATTTTTTCCATTGAATTAAGCATGATTCTCCTAAACTTACATGATTGATACTCTAGAAACAATCTTAGAATTAAGAATTACTTGAAATCGTAGAAGCATGGGTAAGCAATTCACATGTTGAGTCTTGTGATTACTTTATGTGGTAGAATTAACGATTAGACGTTGATGATGATTAGACGTTGATAATGATTAATGATTAGACGCGGACGATGATTATGATTTTGCACACGATTGACATGTTTCCATATTTTAGATATAATTTCATATTACAGACCGAGCCTACCCAAGCTCTGGAGGACCTCTGGATAGGTTCAGAAGATTTCAGATTACAGATTAAGTCTATCCAAGCTCTGGAGGACCTCTGGGTAGGTTCAGAAGATTTCAGATTACAGATTAACTCTATCCAAGCTCTGGAGGATCTCTGGATAGGTTCAGAAGATTTCAGATTACAGATTAAGTATATCCAAGCTCTGGAGGACCTCTGGATAGGTTCAGAAGATTTCAGATTATAGATTAAATCTACCCAAGTTCTGGAGGACCTCTGGATAAGTTCAGAAGATTTCAGATTACAGATTAAATTTACCCAAGCTCTGGAGGACCTCTGGATAGGTTCAGAAGATTTCAGATTATAGATTAAGTCTATCCAAGTTCTGGAGGATCTCTGGATAGATTCAGAAGATTTCAGATTATAGGTTGATTCTATCCAAGTCCTGGAGGATTTCGGGATAAGCTCGAAAATGGAAAATGAAGATTGAGCCTATTTAGGTCCCTGAGATCAAGGCCAATAGCCCTAAACAGACAAAACGATAAGTCCGAAAACTAGAATAGGTGAGAGGATGATTGATTACCTGAAGCGGGTAGAGAACTTAAGAATCTTCAGAGCTGAAAAGTATCTCACCCTCGAAGAGGTGAGGCAAGCCAAGAGGCTGGAGGTGAAACCAGCTAGTGGAGAGAGGAAGAGAGAATCTACAGCAAGGAGGTCCAGCCCAGAAGCTCCCCGAAACTCCGGAGGAACAGGAAACCGCAATGCTGCGGGAGGATCCCGATCTGGGCCTCGAGGGACGTTTTAGAAATATACCCAACTGAGATTGGAAACTACAGAAGTCTTGGAGGTTGCTGGAGATCATCCAGATCTGAAATTCCCTTATTCGAGAAATCGAGGTCCTCAAAAGCCCAAGTCGGACCGATTTTGGAGACCCCACAATGAATATGGGCACGACAACAATCGATATTACCATTTGGAGGTCCTGGAGAGAGTACAGGTTTCAGATCTAATAATGCTGTTGGTATGAGTCAGTTTACCTGGTCTATGACGAATAACGAGCTCATGAGGAGGGGCTGGAGAACCTAGAAGTACTAGAGGAGCTCTAGAGAGCAAGATTACCGAAGAAAGAGCGAAGCCAAACAACGTTGAGAGGTTGGAGATTCAAGAAAAGACCATGTGAAATGAAGGTCATGTAGGCCAGATTTGCGATCGATAACTCATAGAGAAGGATTTGACTTCTAGTTTGAGATGATAAACTAATGATAAACCTCGACCTGCTCGAGGAGCTGCAGATGTACGAGAGATATGTGCAACTCCGGAGATGAATATTGGGGTAAGACGTTGAGACGAAGATAGATGCTACCTGACGGGCTATGAAGCCAACTTCACCATGCGAAGCACTGGAGATCAGATTTCTACGTTCCAAAAACTGGAGGGGACAGAGTTCGAGACTGGGATTTGGATGATGGATGCCCAGAAGCTGAGTTATGGGGTTTAAGACCCAGACTTCGAGAAGATGAGAGTGATGACAGACCTTTTTACAAGATCCTACGCTTGAAGTGGCTGAGTAACGCTATAGAATTAAGGAAGAGATGAAACGAGTATCTAGGACCCCGAGGTCCAAGATCCAGATAAGGAGAGATGAGGCGAGTATCCAGGACCCCGAGGTCCGGGACCTAGAGGTGATGATGTGACTGATGTGAGCCAGATGAGTCTAGGATAATTAAGAATGTGGAGGAGCTCGACGGAGCATGATCCAAATAATTATGGAAGAAAGATGAGTATTCGGGATTGAGAACTGAACACGAGAAGAACTACAAAGAGGATCTTATGCAAATGATCCAGATTCAAGTGGGATGAATAATATCAGAAAACATTTGAGGAGTTGAAGCTCCACCGAGCCCAGCTGCTGAAGCTGACCAAACCCTCCCTAGGGTGCTGAAATTTGATATTCAAAAGTTGAGAAGAGCTGAATAAAGGACCAGCCCCTGCAGCTTCTAGAGAAGCTCGAGCTTTGCGGTTAAGATACCACATCTTGGGTGGCCAATTATACAAGCGATCGTTGACCCATCCCTATCTAAGATGTCTCCCGAAGGAGATTACGTGATAAAAGAAACCCATGAAGGATGAGCAGGTAGTCACTAGGGCTACAAGGCTACTGTAAAGAAGGATATACCTAAGAGTCGATCTATTAGGTGAGTAAGATCATCTAGGATGTTGAGATGCGACATTCGGAGACGAGCATGATGACGGACCTTGCAAATGCCTTACACTTCGATGCTTAAAGGGGGTGATGGAGGGTCTAGGCCTACTACCTCCGAGATGCTGATATGGAGCCACGTAAGTGAAAAGTGTATATTTTACTTTTTTTACTTTAGATTTTACTTTGTAATATGATATGAGTTACCTAGACGTAGTTGTTTAGAACATAAAACCTCGAAGCATATGAGCATTTGCTAAAGCTTCAGAAATGGTTGATTTGAGAAATGCTAAGGTGATTACTTAGGAGAATTTCGTGATTAAATCGAGAGAATGATTGAGAATTTAGGCATGGTTAAGAACGTGTTTCTCACCCTACTCTAAATCCAAGCGGATTACTTGAACTTGAAAGGTCTTGATATGATCAACACCTTGAACTGAGAGTGAGAAACACTCAGAGGCCTAGAGGCCGAGGAGCTCCAGAGAGCCCTCACCATGTTTGAGACCCAAGAGGGTTAATCAATGAAATGAGAAGATTTTATGAATTAAAATCTTTTAAGAATAAGAGTGAGAAACACTCAGAGGCCTAGAGGCCGAGGTGCTCCAGAGAGCCCTCATCTTACTCGAGACCCAAGTGGGTTACTGAAATGAGAAGATTTTACGAATTAAAATCTTTTAAGAATAAGAGTGAGAAACACTCAGATGCCTAGAGGCCGAGGTGCTCCAGAGAGCCCTCATCTTACTCGAGACCCAAGTGGGTTACTGAAATGAGAAGATTTTATGAATTAAAATCTTTTAAGAATAAGAGCGAGAAACACTCAGATGCCTAGAGGCCGAGGTGCTCCAGAGAGCCCTCATCTTACTCGAGACCCAAGTGGGTTACTGAAATGAGAAGATTTTATGAATTAAAATCTTTTAAGAATAAGAGTGAGAGACACTCAGAGGCCTAGAGGCCGAGGTGCTCCAGAGAGCCCTCATCTTACTCGAGACCCAAGTGGGTTACTGAAATGTGAAGATTTTATGAATTAAAATCTTTTAAGAATAAGAGTGAGAGACACTCAGAGGCCTAGAGGCCGAGGTGCTCCAGAGAGCCCTCATCTTACTTGAGACCCAAAAGGGTAATTCAATGAAAAGAAAGATTTTATAAATAAAAATCTTTTAAGAATAAGAGTGAGAGACACTCAGAGGCCTAGAGGCTGAGGTGCTCCAGAGAGCCCTCATCTTACTTGAGACCCAAAAGGGTAATTCAATGAAAAGAAAGATTTTATAAATAAAAATCTTTTAAGAATGAGAGTGAGAGACACTCAGAGGCCTAGAGGCCGAGGAGCTACAGAGAGCCCCTCACCATACTTAAGACCCCAAAAGGGTTACTCAATGAAAATAAATATTTTATGAATCAAAATCTTTTAAACGAAAGTGAGAGACACTTGGAGGCCTAGAGGACAAAGAGAGCTGGGGAGCATCTCCCCATAACCAAGACCCAAGATGGTTACTTAGAAAACAAAAATTTTGCAAGCCAAAGTCATTTGCCGAGACCCTGTTTAAAAAACGAAAGAAAGGATAAATATAAGTCTGGAAGTCAAGGAAAACCTCTTCGAGCCACCTGAAACTAGAGGTGATCCCTTGAAAGGGTGAGAGGTTCCCTGAATTTCTTGAGAAAATTCTTTGAAGGTTATGTAACCAGGAGACGATAATGGTGCAACCTACAAGACCAATAAGGGGGTTAGGATCGAGGCTTCTCCTCGAGAAACTAGCAAGAGAGAAAAAAATTGCGACTGTGTGGGACCCAAGCGCAGAAATCGAAACGTCTTCAGAACTGGGGGCGGGAAAAATTTTCGGACGAGAGCATTTTCGAAATTTCACTCCAAAGCAAGAATAATACACGTCTCTCCAGAAACGCCTCTGTGTTGGACTCACTTGAATTTTCTACTCTCACAAAAGATATACTCCTTTTACGAGAGTAGGGGGGAGTAGATGATGCGGCCTAAAAATGTCGTTCAATAAGAAGTCGACACGTGTATAAAGGATAAGATGAAAGAGAAGATATGGGATTATGGAAGGGGCTCTGGATAAAGAATCCCTTCTGGAAGTCCCTCCGGAGGGAGCTCCTGGAGGTCCTCCCGGAGAGACTTATCTGGAGGACCTGATCTTGATATGAATTGGTAAACCGAGAATATAGGAGATCTTCGCATGAATCGGACTAAGGCTGACCAAAGAAAGATTCTTCCCTCCTTCATTTTAGTGGAAGGAGTCCACTAGGGGGAGTGGCCCCGGTCTTTCCGGAGGTGGAGGACTGGAGGACTTCGTCCACTCAGCAGGGCCGAGTCTTATGGGCAGCTCCAAAATAAGAGGAAGGCTTGACTTGGCCCCGGTCTTTGCGGAGGTGGAGGACTGGAGGACTTCGTCCACTCAGCAGGGCCGAGTCTTATGGGCAGCTCCGAAATAAGAGGAAGGCTTGACTTCCTCTCCAGAAAGTATCTCTATAAATAGGTAAATTCGAGGAGATTTCCAGGTTAGACTTTTTACTTTGACAAAACTTAATACATTTCGTATCAAACATACTTCTGATATTCTTTGAGAGCTTGAGCCGATAAATCAAGGACTTTGAGGTCCTTATGATATACAAAGATTCTGATACTGACTTGAGCGTCGGAGCGTCCGCACCGGAGCCCCCTCCGGTGTGTCTTTTGCAGGTCCCTGGAGGATCATTCCAGCGGAAGCAGTGTACCCAAATCAGGTCTAAGCACTCGGGAATTTGGATATCTGACCCCGAGGATATATAATCCTCTCGTGCAATTTTTGGCACATCACTATGATACCCCAACTTATCTACTTTATACATAAATTAATCAATACTCCATTAAAACCCGTGCCCAGAGAATTGGACATTTCTTAAAATCGGTGCAATGAGGAGTAATTTATTTTTCAGTCGTATGAAACAAGGTCGAATCCATAAAACAAAGTCAAAGCCCGTTTGCGTCAATCAAGCCCATTAATACTCAGGTGAAATTTCCAATTCTTTTTCCTAACAAGGCGTCCGCCACAGATATCTCCCTTTTTCCTCCAAAAGGATAAATACATGTTCAACCATTTCTGAATCTAGACACACTCTCCCCCAGAATACACGCAGTAAACACACACAGTGACTGCCAGAGCTTACCAATGGCGTCGCTGCTGAACAAACCGTTGACTTCTCTCTGCACCGCCACCAAGTCGGACATCCGCTCACCCGAATTCTTCACCAGCAAAAAATGCCGTATCGGCGTTGGAAAGTCTGGCCACAGTGTTGGAATCGCCACCGCCGGTGTTGTTAGTAGAAGAAATGGAGGCTATGCTGGTGGAATTGTATGTAAAGCTGTTTCTGTGGAGGCAGAGACGGAGGTTGAAGGACTCAATATTGCTGACGATGTTACTCAAGTGAGATTATTCCTCGTTTTCTACTTGTTTTCTGATCAATTCCGAGAATTTTATGAAATTTGTAGTTGCAACCTTTTAGGACAGACCATAATTGTATTGCATGTGTTGTTTAATTTCATGATAAGAGCAAACTAGAGGGCAGATTTTTTAATATTAGTCTCTGATAAGGGGTTTAGTTCTAGCGAAATGATGTTTCTCTTTTAATTGCTTCTGGTTTTTTATTTGCCTTAAGTCGGGTTGTGTGAAATTGATAGTGGGATAATGAAGGTAGGAAAGGTAATGTATTGCTAAAATGAGGTAAAAATGCCGAAAATTGAATGGTAGACTATTGGTCTCTTTCAGTAATTCTTCACACACTGTACTTTTAGTTTCTTCCGGCAGTTTTGCTATTACTGTTTTGAACCAGTTATAGGGTGGGTGACTGGGTGCAATTGTTTATATGTTTAGTGTTTCATCATTTTCCTTGAATATCTCTGATGACACTGTCTTCATTCTCTTGGAGATATAAAGTAATTCAGCACTTATCTGATGCTTATATCCTCTATTGAACCTTCTGTTCATTGTACTTTTCTGAATATCCATTTTCGAGCCATCTAAAATGGTAAGGATTGTGAAATAAAATTCGGAGACTCTGATTGTTGTGGTAAGATATGGAATGGTTAATGGAAAAGGTTTTGTCATGTACTCCGTATATGACTTTTGAAAAAAGGCTGTTGGCCTATGAATATTTTCAGAAGGCCATGAAATGATTTCATTCAGCAATATGTTTTTCGAGGATTTTTTTTTCCAGCCCATTAAACAACCATAAACTTATCCCAGTAATTCCTCACTATACTCGGAAATTATACTATTTCTTTCCAGATTCACAGGTGAAATAGCAAAATTAAAACCATCTGATGCATATAGGAAAAAGGAGTGAGATTATTAGTTCGTCTAAAATGAAATGTCTAAAATGTATTGTCTGAAATCTTATGTCTTTCATAGGAAAAAGGAGTGATTTTTTTTTAATATATTTGCGATATGCATGCATGAATTTTAGATTTTATTTTACATATATTTATTGCTTTCTGAGTTTATCATTCTTTTATTTCTGCAGTTAGCAAGTAATTTATTTATCTGTTCAGTTTTCTCAGTCTTTGTTGTTCTGTAACAGCTCATTGGGAAGACACCGATGGTTTACTTAAATAGTGTTGTAAAAGGCTGTGTTGCAAATATAGCTGCAAAGCTTGAAATTATGGAGCCATGCTGCAGTGTCAAAGATAGGTGAGCACTGTTCAGATTTTCATTTTCAAATTTTCCTATGTGGCATGAAATATCTCTTCATCATTGACCAAAAGTGGGTCTATGTGCCAATGTTGGAGATAATATGTTTAGATCTGGTCATGTTAAGCTCATTTGCAACAATATCTTGCTTTCAGGATAGGGTACAGTATGATTCTTGATGCTGAGCAGAAAGGGCTTATTACTCCTGGGAAGGTAAGATGATGGATCGTATTTTTTTTTTCTGGCCCAATATATAAAACCAAATTTGTACTTGAGCCTTTTCAATTTTCTTGTACATGGCCATTTTGGACTTCATTACCAGCATTTTATTCATTTTATAATTGTTGTAACCTGGTTTTGTTGTTGTTTCTTGCATAAACAGTCACGTTTTAATGAATATGATAAACAGAAGTGCTAGTTACTATTCCTTTTTAGTCTTGATACATTTCATTCTTATCATGGAAAATTGGCCATTTTCTAGAGTGTCTTGGTTGAACCTACAAGTGGAAATACTGGAATTGGTCTTGCATTTATTGCTGCTTCAAGAGGCTACAAGCTCATCTTAACAATGCCTGCATCCATGAGTCTTGAGAGAAGGGTACTCTTGAAAGCATTTGGAGCTGAATTAGTTTTAACTGAGGCAGCCAAAGGCATGAAAGGAGCTGTTCAAAAAGCTGAAGACATATGTAATAGCACCCCAAATGCATACATACTTCAACAATTTGATAACCCTGCAAATCCCAAGGTTCTTTCTTATGTTTGAATGTGATGTCAATTGGGAAGATTGTATATAATGCGCTGGAGTCATATATGAGGACTTCTAATTACATTGACATTTTATGCAGATTCACTATGAAACCACTGGTCCTGAGATTTGGGAAGACACTAAAGGCAAGGTGGATATACTTGTTGCTGGAATTGGTACTGGTGGAACAATTTCAGGTGTTGGTCGATATCTCAAAGAAAGCAATCCTAAAATCAAGGTGATAGCGAACTATATCCACACATAACTTGGAAGCTACGATTTCTCAATTCTTTTCTCTTCTTTATATCATCTCTCATAAAAATACCTTTGTTTGCTCCTGATGGATTAGGTTATTGGTGTGGAACCCACTGAAAGCAACATACTATCAGGTGGAAAGCCTGGTAAGATGGCAGCCTATTATCTCCTCGCTATGTTAGTTTCCTGGTTAAATTTTTGTATTGTCCTAGTCTTTGCAATTTGTAACTGCAGGCCCTCACAAAATTCAAGGGATTGGAGCAGGTTTTGTACCGAAGAATTTAGATCAAGATGTAATGGATGAAGTTATAGAGGTCTGTTTTCTATGTTCATACTTTTCTATGGTTATATATTTTCTTTGATTTATAGATTACTCGTGCTTCATGTTTATATATTTTTCAGAAACCGAAAAACATCAGTTTATGTATAAATCTGTCAATCAATAAGTAGTATCCTTGATTCACCATCCTCATTAGTCATCAATTAACTTCGTCAGTAGCATCACTCTTTTGACATGGATGGTTTTTTTCATACCTTGTTGTTGAGAAGGAAGTAAATACCTTGTCTGTTTATTTCTTCTGAACAAATCTAGATTGCTTATTTACAAAGTAGCCCCACTTCTTGGGTTCAAATGAACCAAAATTCAGTTTTAAGCCAGTTTCCTTGGAAGTGGTTTCAGTGTTAAGCCTAGATTACAGGACTGCAAATTTACCTCTTTATTTCTGTCACCTAATTGTTAAAATGTTTGTTACTTCTCAGCCATCCAGTTGTTTGATACAATAGTTTCCGTGCTTTTATTATGAGCTCACTTGTTGGCTCTTCCCAGATATCAAGTGATGAAGCTGTGGAAATGGCAAAGCAATTAGCTCTTCAAGAGGGTCTGCTGGTTAGTGCATCCTTAATCTATATCTTCTTAGACTGTAAATTTCATAAGGCATCACGCTGAGCTAGTAGCTCAGCGGTTAGTACACTCCGACTTAATATGTTACATATTGTCTGATTAGTTTATGTGGGATTGGAAGGATATGACACTTGCCTATGTTCGACAATAACTTCATATTCTCATCCTTATGCGCACATGCACACACACACACTAACACTATTCACAACAAACCTTTGGGCAGAGATGTAAGTTTTCCCTGTGGTCAAGTATGAACTCATCAAACTTCAGAAGAGATTTAATCAAACAGTTCTCCTACCTTTGTTCATAATCAGAAGGAATCTCCCATTCTTACATATTATGACTGATCATATGCTGCCCGAAAGGTTGAACCATAGATTCTGTCATTCTGAGGATACTTAATTCAGTTAATGAATACAAATGTTGATGATAAAAGCGTAGTCGGAGACTAGATGCCTTTAATTAGTGTACCCGGGAATCTCTTTGTCAAGAGGTTACATTTGTAATGCAATTCAAAGTTGTAAGTTCTATTATTAAACTTATTTTACAGGTCATAATTTATATTGTTGTAGGGAAAGCACTAAGAATCTTATTAGTATGTACTGTATAAGTTTTCAAGGAACATTCTTCCAGTCTTGTGTTAGTCTGTTAGAAATATTAAAACAGCTTTAGGTGCGATAATTATCAGTGGAAACTAGTAGAGAATATTGTTAGAAAGGTAAGGCATAATATGAAAGAGATGCGCATGGGGTATGACAATATGGATATCTTCTGGATCACTACGTCTTCTGAAGATATTAAGCAGGCACCTTAAAGGTTTACAAATTCAGGCAAAGCTCATTAATTTTCTTTGGAATAGCTTGTTTCTGACTTTTGTCCTCTCCGGAAGTTTTCCTTTCAGTGTTTCATCAGCGTTAATTATTGAATGTATTTCATTGTAGCTGTGGGGTCATGTTGTTTTCGTTAAATTAAAGTTCACAGTGAATATCTGTCTTCTTTTCTATAAACATGTAAATGTTCAAATTATCGTCTACGAAATTGAAAATACATGTATATGCTGGAATTTTCTTTCCAGGTGGGTATTTCTTCAGGAGCTGCAGCATTAGCCGCTATTAAGGTTGGAAAGCGACCTGAAAATGCAGGAAAGCTTATAGCGGTATGTTTATTCTTTTTGAAGTTAATAGACCATGTTTGTTTGTTAGAGTTAAGAGAATGGATACACACACCTCACCGAAAGTAGAAAATAAGATTGAATATATTATTAGAAAAACAATAACACCGGGAATAATCCCGTCCCAAGCCTAATGGCCGATTCCTACGGGAAAGATCCCGTCCCAAGCCTAATGGCCGAGTCCCAAGCCTAAGCCGTAAATAATGATCTCTAAGATAATCTTACTAGAGGGACAAACACAATATATAAAACTAAACCCTAGATTACTAAGGCCCATGGGCCACTTTATTAATTAAAGTAAATTACTTAATTACTATAATATTTGATGCGTAACAATTCCCTTCCCCTTCAAAACAGCCTTGTCCTCAAGGCTGAACAGAGGAACAAATCACGAACAGGAACCTCAAGTAGGAAAATCTGATTTTCTTGAATTGACCCCAGGTGCACGATTCAACAATGTACCACATATTTCCTCGATTGTGCTACTCTTCTGCACTGCAACAGACCTTTTTGTTCCTTTCATAACCTCTTGAAAAATACTAGATGATGTCTCTTTTATCTTTTCCTTGCCACCAGAAAACTCCAATTTTTCATCAACTCTCTCAATCACAACTTTCTCTTTATTAATTCTGGCATCATCTTTCGATCTGTATTTCTCTGGAATTGGAAGGGATTGGTCATCATCAGATTTTAGAGAGTCTTCATGAACGATGCCCTCCTCATGCCGGAGTTGGCTCACCAAGATCTTTGTCTTCTCGACTCCTTTGATTATCGTCGTCACAGTAGACTGCATCTTTGCCACAGTAGACTGCATCTTTGCCACAGTAGACTGCATCTTTGCTACAATAGACTGCATCTTTGCTACAATAGACTGCAACTCCTCCACTCCCTTCTCTAACGTTTCCTCACGAACCTCCATTCGCCTCATTAGGATCCGGCAGGTCGGACCAATTTGTTAGAGTTAAGAGAATGGATACACACACCTCACCGAAAGTAGAAAATAAGATTGAATATATTATTAGAAAAACAATAACACCGGGAATAATCCCGTCCCAAGCCTAATGGCCGATTCCTACGGGAAAGATCCCGTCCCAAGCCTAATGGCCGAGTCCCAAGCCTAAGCCGTAAATAATGATCTCTAAGATAATCTTACTAGAGGGACAAACACAATATATAAAACTAAACCCTAGATTACTAAGGCCCATGGGCCACTTTATTAATTAAAGTAAATTACTTAATTACTATAATATTTGATGCGTAACATTGTTATAATATGCCTGTTGACTTCATCTTATCTGAAGTTAGATTCCAATGTTGAGGTTTATATACAAAATCTATCTTTTTCTGCCTCTTTGCTAACAAGACACATGTGGATGACGTTTATTTATTGATGATACACTTGTACTTAGAGTGTATAAACGGCGCAAGAAGAAGAGAGGAGTAGTGGGCTATTCTGTTATTTTCCTCTATATGATTGGGCTTTCTTTTATGTTGATGTCTTGATGAGCCTTGGTGCTGGCCTGTGGTTGTTAGTGTATATAGTCTAGAGTTTCAGTTTAGGAGGATTATTGAGAATATTATACTGAATTGCAGCTATTAAAACTTGTGGCAGAGAATACATTCTCTGGGCTCTTAGTTCTTTTTTCTTGAACCCCTCTATCAATTGAGTACATCGATTTATATCATAGTACTTCCCCTTTTTGATTTGCCAATGGCAGTTGAATGAATCAAGAACGGTTATTTCCTTCAAATAATAAGGGCCCGTTTGGCTAAGCTTATTTTAAACATTTTATTAGCTCAACATCTTCATAAGTTGTTTCAAGAACTTATACAACGTAATTATTAAGTAGCTTACAGGTTGTTAAAGTGTTTGACTAATTTATGAAACGGAGGGAGTATTAAATAACTATCAAGAACTTGGAGAGTGGGGGTGGGCAGGGTGGGGCTGATTTTAGTTTTTTTTATGTTGCAGGGGCTTATATATATATGTACTGAAAATCTAATTACTTGATTTGAATCTGTTGTTGTTGTAGGTTGTTTTTCCTAGCTTTGGCGAGAGGTACTTATCGACCATTCTTTTCCAGTCTATAAGGGAAGAAGCTGAGAAGATGACACCTGAATTGTGAATATAATCCATTTGGCAACCTATTTATCTCACACAAATAATGAATGGTAATGCCACTTAGCTTTTGCAAGCGCACCACGTCCAGTCCAGTCCAGTCAGGTTCTGTCGTTACCCCAAGTCTTCTTGTTTTCTGTGTTACCTGAGCCGGGCTTTCCAGGGTCCCCTTTTTTTGTCGTAATGTTGTAGCGCAAGCACTCACCAATGTCACAATAAGAGGCTTGATTATATACTTTGTTGAAAAGAAGCTATTCGTTGACATTCTTGCGTGATAAGAGAAATCACAACTGCTTTGGCTTCCTTTTTAAAGGACAAAAAGTTTATGATTATTTATATTCTAGTCGAGCTTTGTTTGATGGTAATCATGGGCAAAGTCGTGCAATGCAGTGAGTACATGATATTGGGTTGGTGAATTTGTCTCAGTTTAAATAAGTGGGATACGACCTTCAATTGATTAACCTTGGTGTAACCCCTGAATCTCTACCAACTCACTTAAATCACCTTGCATTTCAAATTTCAAAGGCCTAACACATTTGTTTTTGACTTTTTTCTTTTATATATATATATATTAATTCCTTTTTTCAACCCTTTTTTGGTGCATTTTTTCTTTTAAATTATTGAATTATTTTGCTGAGATTTATTTGGTGTGATGTTTTGGGGCTGCTTTTCAAAGACCGAACACGTCTTTTATCTTCTTTTTTTTTTTTTACTTGCTTTTTCAGCTTTTCCTTTTTGGTGGATTTTTTTCCTGATTTGTTTCTTTAAAATTATTACATACTATATGTTATATTTTTGGGATTGCTTTTCAAAGGCCGAACGCATTCGTTCTGGGTTTTGTTTTTATCTTTTTATTTTACTTGTTTTTTCAGCTTTTTTGGGGCATTTTTTTCCTGAGTTTTTTTTTTTTTGGTGCATTAGTTGTTTTCACTAAAATGTTGAAAGCTTTGATTTTTCAAAAGATTTCATGGAGATGATCATTACAAGGTTTTTGAAAGGTTTGATTTTTCAGAAGATTTTATTGAGATGATCCATCACCCGAAGTGATTATATAGTGGTTACCTCTAGAAGGAAACTTTGAACTTGATTCATCTTCTCCATCTGGCCTAATAAAGAGAATGATAAGAGACGAGAGAATGGAGAGAAGAGGGAAGATGAAAGAAACATCGTTGAGATCAAGTCGTATTATTGTTAAATCGATTAATTGTTCGACTTTAAATCAAAATTTGTTAAAAGTAAACTTGATTGTGCAATTTTGAATTATTTCAGTTGACTTTTTACAATTTGACAATTTCAATAATAGAATATCCAATAATGATTGTAAATAAGTAAATAACAAAAAGGATATTACAATGTGTATGATGACAGTTAACAAGCCAACACATTTCTTCTTATTATATTCTATATCAATTCTATTTTCTTTTAATTCTCTTTTATTTTTCAATCATAAGGGTGTTGTATCATATATTTTATTTATGTTATGCATATAATTAAAATTGCATGGCTTTTATACGCAATTTGCAAAAAGTAAATAAATGATTTGAAGTCTATTTAAAATAGCTAGAAGAAGCGTTGCAAACTTGCAATGTCGTTCAATGTTACATGATTTTCAAAATTTTATGATCACTCCAAAATAGAATAATGTAATTATTTTAATAGTGTGAAAATATGCGTATAAGTGGATAAATGAAATGAGAAACAAGTAATTCCATCCGGTCCTGAACACAACTTAAGTTGAAAATGAATTTGTTTATCTGCTCAACTTATTAATAACATTCAACTTAGGTTGAACATTGTACTAAAGAGTGTCCACATTGTGGACTATTCAAGAGTTATATCTCTTAACTCACCAATGTCTAAGGGCATCCACAGTGTTGGTGAGGAATTTTGAGTTTTAAGTTTGACACATATGCGCCACCTCAAAAATTTCCTACACCTATCTCAAAAAACTTCTACTCCCTCCAATGCATTCAACCTTGAAAAAATAATACAAATAAAAAATAGTTGGGACCACATTAAAACCCACTCTCGCAAGTGAGTTACACTCTCCAAATTGTTCTCTTATTTTTCTCATGTGTTGTTCACTCTCCCTCTATCCCACTCTCTTTTTTCCTAATTTTTTACTTCTACTTGGGTAGAAGAACTTCTACCCAATTCCTCCTCTCTCCTCCACATAAGCACTCCCACAACCACTTCTACCATACATTTGAGGTAGGAGTAGAAATCCACCTGAGACTTCTACCCCCCATTGGAGATGCTCTAAAGCAGTTATAACTACAAAAAAATTCTCTCTCCTCCCATGAGTTAAGTCAGACTAACCGTTCTCTTACTGTTTTTTGCTGTCAAATGTGGACTTGGCCCACATAATTTTTTTTTATGTTATTTTTTCATTCAGTTTTTTTATATTTTTATTATACAACAAATAAATTAGATATAATAATTATACAGTTGGGTTATTATTATTTTTTAATTTCATCTTCAAAATTTAAATTTATACAATGTCATTTTTTCCTCTATAAATACATCACATTCACATTTTTTCTTTCTTACTCTTCCACTAAACTTTTACCTCATACTCTCTTCACTCCACTTTATTTTCTATCTCAATTCATTCTCATTTTTGTGTTCTTGAAATTTTTGTTTCCATAATAAATGGACAAAAATAATAAAGAATTTCGTAGAAATTTGTTAAATCATCCTAATATGACGGATGAAATTCTCCTCTCTCAAAATTCATTAAATTCACAAAATTTTGAATATCCTCAATTTGACTCGTCCACTCAATTTCCACCCAATTACGGAAAATTTTCCCATACTCTTTCATATTCTCAAAATTTTCAAGGTCACAGAAATTTCGTTGATAACTCGAGCAACTCTTTCCCATCAAATTTTTCCACTCCGACATCCGAATTTTGGCAACACTCAACGGGGCAACATTTCGGTCAGTCTCCGCCTCAAATATTCTCTAGTCACAAGCAACCGAAATGTTGTCGAGATATCGGAGTGACAAAGAACCGGAAACTCCAACATTCATCCCGGAGACACAACTATCTCAACCATCAACCCCGATTAATTTAGAAATTTCAGATCAGGAGTGCACTGGTGAAAAGCATCCGTCTGACAAGTGGACAACAAAAGAAAACGAGTTGTTGACAAATTGTTTTGTCACGATAAGTGATGATCCCATAATCGGCAATGATCAGAAATCAACGACATTTTGGAAGAGAGTCACTGATTACTACAACGAGAATCGTCCCACTGGTGCTCCTAAACGACGTGTCCAACAAGCAAAACCACACTGGCTTAATACAATATTGTCAAAGGTAAATTTTTTTAACGTTTGCTATAATACTGTTTCTAGTGTCTACAGGAGCGGCTCCAACAACAAAGACATAATGCGTATGGCACACACAAATTGTATCTATTCGGAATGGTCAACTTTCGTTAAGGCTTTTCCTACGCCACTAGATCCTAAGAGAAAATTATTTAAGGAAAGACAAGAATCTGCGAGAAAGGATGTCGAACGAGCATTTGGTGTGCTCCAAGCACGTTGGGCAATTGTTAGGGGGCCCGGTCGTTTTTGGTATAGGAAAAAGTTGAAGCTCATAATGTTAACTTGTGTTATTTTGCATAATATGATCGTTGAAGACGAAGGAGACATGGTTACAAATTGGAACAACGATGAAGGCGACGAGCCCACCCAACCGATACAAGGCGCTAATCCGGAATTTAGGGATTATCTCCAAAGAAACACCGAGCTACGTAACAATCAAGTTCATCACCAACTTCGTGCCGACTTAGTGGAACATATTTTGTCTCGATCTGACAATAATTGATATAATGCGTTTATTTGTCGTTTCAAAACAGTTAAGTTTTTAATTAATTTAGTTAAATTGTTTTCCTAATGTTGAATATGTTGTACTCTATTTTCACTTGATCAAAATAATAATAATCTTTATTATTTAACGAAATGAGTTAGTATTAAATATTTATTTTAATTTGTAAAATATATTAATTGATACCCTAACATAATTGATTAAATAATTTTAATATATTCATATACTCCATATTAATTTTTTTTACACATATTAAACTTTACATATATTTATTAAATTAAATGAAAAATAATAAATTAAAAAGAAATGTGATTGAATAGTGGATGCCATATAGGTGAGTTATAACTTTTGAAATAGTTATACAAATTAGTGAGATTGAGTTATTAATGTAAGAATGATGATATGACAGTGAAGTGAAGGTGAGAGGGGAGTTATAACTCCTCCACCAATGTGAACACTTCAAGATTTATCACTAAAATTTCTAATAGATACTCGTATTACATTTTCAACCTAAAATCTTTAAACCCTAATTTTTTTTTCTAGAGAAAATATTTTACACGATCCTTTAGTGCTTATAAAGGGCATCATTGTTTTCATTCAGCCTCATCTCCATTCTCCAACTTATTAATATTTTTAATCTCTCTTATATCTAATTCTAAATCTAAAACTTTAGATAAATTTTTCAAGCTCTATACATTTTCAATTTTTTCTCCTTTCTCTTTCACCTCTACTCCTATCTCATGATGCATTTCAGAATTCTCTTTTATCATTTTCATTATCTTTTCGTTTATATATTAAATTTATAAAGTATTTGAACATTAAAAATATGAACAAAATATAATTTAAATTATTAGTATATATTAATATGTTTTTTTTTAAAAAATTAAATATTAATACGCTTGTACCCTCACAAAAAAAAAAAAAGGGTTTGAATTTTATCACCCAATTTTTTCTACTCATCCCGTATATAGTAGGCCCACATATTTACAGGCCATGTCGCCCAATTTTGGTCCATAAATTTAAGCACAAAATTAGAAGTCGGTTTCCTGCCTTCTAATTCTGAAGGACTGTAACTGTAAGCAAAAGCTAGGGTTTTAAATCAGGTACGATTCCCTCTCCTGGCCCTCGGATTAACTGTTATTATCGTGTATGTTGTTTATAATTCTCAGATTACTGAATTTGCCGAGCGTTGAAATGGAAATTATTGGAGAATTTAAAACGATTTCATGATCGGCTGTTTGATTTTAGTTCAGAGGAGCGTTGTTTCTAATATTTTGCACCAATAGAGAAGCTGTCATTTCCTTGTTGATTTAATCAGAAGAATATCAATACATGAAAAATCTACTCAAGTTCATGTGTTTTAGAACAGACCTTGATTGACTGTCACGATTATGGAGATTGGATTCGGATAGATAGATAGGGCATACTTTTCTAAAGACTAAAAAGGATGCAAATTTTACTGTGTCTTTTACTTACTCGTTTTTCTATGTTAGATAAATTTGGAATTTTGTTTTTATCTACAGACACATAAATAGTGTTTATATTTCGGTAATGGTATGCCGAATTTTCTATATGAAACGTATTCATTTTTTATACCGGGGTATACCAAAATGATATGGTATTTTCGGTGTACCGTAACGAATCACCCCTACTCATATAAAACTAGGATTATTGAATAATCCAACCTACTCTTATAAAACTAGGAGCAACAATAATTAAATAGCCCAGCAAAGAAAAGAAGGAGGTTACCTTTTGTTTGAGCACTCTTACGGCTGTACCAAGGATGAAATGAAATCTCTGAGCGTATGGTCAAATATATGTATTGTAACCGAGGGTAAGTAAATTCTTGTGAAACATATATAACTTACATGCACGATGTCTTTGCTGAAAAGACTTCGTCCACACTATATGGTTTTTCAGATGCAGGAAACATAATTATATATATATATATATGTTTCATGTTTCACAGGAATTTCGCTAATGGCTGCAATACATATATCCTTGGTACATTACTCAAGTAAAAAAAACCACTTTCACATACACATTTTCTCTATATTTTCCTTGCAGGGTTATTTAGTTATTGCTGCTCCTAGTTTAATGCTAGAAGTCTTGTTGTATCCTAGGGAATTACACAAGTAAATCCTTCAGGACAGCGTAATTTGCACGCCTCAAGAATTTTTTATAGTTCCGTTTATTGTTTGTACTTTGGTATTTTTTCTATTATCTTCAACAATTGTATTGTTGAACAAGCAGCTATACTCATTGGGTTTAACCATCTGGAATTCGGGATCCATGGTAGTGATCCTGGCTGTGTGAAAAAAATGCATTATACCTGCTAAACTGGATTTGTGGGAATGATATATGGCAGATTTTTTCTGTATCATGATGCCCTCGACGTATACACAGTATATTGTTTTGACATTTTTGTGATCTATTAAGTGTGGTGCATGTATATTCCCTCTTTGATTGGTTTCTGCTGTATGTAAATTCTAGTTTTCCTTTTCTTGATTGTTTATGAAGAAGACCTTTACTGTTTGCATGATTATGTTGCAAAAATGTGTACATGAGAATTTGTCTGTTCAAGTGTACTACGTTCCTTGTCATTATCTCCCGTGGATAATAAATTTGTAGCTTCAATGCTTTAAATGGTTTATGATGTCTGCACTTGGTGTATCAAATTGCCACTAATGTTGCAGGGTGGGGAAGCCAGGAAGGGGATAACTCACCCTGTTCTGCATTGTAATGTAAACGAAGGGAAGAGATTGATTGATGAGATATCACGAACTCTGCAACATGTTTTTCTGCATTTTTTAGGGATCTTTATCTATTTTGCTGTTTCTAACTATGAAAATGAATAACTACAGGCATATATTTTGATTTTTGATTTGCAAATCCATGGCTGACCATTGTACTGCTTAGTCAGTGCTGGTTGGCATTGTTCATGTTCTATTATCAATTCTCGCTTGTGTTTTTGAGTTTCTAACCAACGTAAATGTTGTTCTGAACAATTCTTGAAACTCAATCATCAATTAATAATTAAGCTTTTACTTGTTCACCCTGCAGATTGACAGAACATATACTACTACAGTGTTCATCTTGAGATGTCTGGAATATTATCAGGGTTCCATACCCTTGCACCCAAGGCCAAGAATGCGATTGTTGCTGGAGGCCTGACGTCATTCGTCTTTGGGGTGTATTTCTACACCATGAGAGCTGTTGGCGGTACGGACGAACTTCAGGTAGCTATTGACAAATTCGAAGAGCAGAAACTTAAGAATGAGGGTGAATCAACCTTGGCTACCAAGGTGTCGAATTAGCTACATTACATCCCACATGACCCTAACTGTGTAATTAGTTGAGAGCGGGTTTACGCGCTTTAATCGTTGATGGCTCTTTATTCTGTTTTGTTATTCAAATAAAGTCACGAATGGATTCTTTATTCTACTTTGAGGGCTCTTTTTACTTTGTATCCTTTCTAGTAAGCAACAGACCACATACTACATTTTTTAGTGTATTAACACTACATACCATACTAGGAAAAGTAAATTCGCCCTGAGGGCATTGCCTTGTCCATCTGTCTCACTTGTTGATCTATGAACTAATAGCATGCCTGATGTTTTCAAGGTTTTCTACATGCCAACTTGTATGCTTTTAATCAAGACATTAGACGTGTAAGAGTTCTCATTTACGACAATCAAAATATATTAGTTTGACCATCTGTTTTCTTTTCAAATTATATGAAGTTTTGCACTTTTTAATGTAAATTAATTGTATTTCTACTCTTAAGATCAATAAATATTTACATAAATGTTTTCTTCTTTTGATTAGAAGTAGCCGCACCTTCCAGTATGCCCACCTTGTTACGACTTCACTCTAGTCACTAGTCCTGCCTTCGACATCCCCCTCTTGCTGTTAAGGTAAAGAGGGGTGCGCATAAAACCGGACAAATCGAACCGACAATTTTCAGTTTATTTGGTTCGGTTTATTTTGTTGTTCGATTTATATTTTCAAAAAATCGAATAAATCGAACCGACCGAATTATTAATATATATATATATGTTCAGATTTTTTCACAGATCATGAGTAAAAAGTAAATTGTTGCGGTTGTGACACTTAAATTTTTTTTTCTTCGTGAATCATGACTCTTGAGTATTTGAGTTGGATGGATTCCAGATTTTTTACTTCTTAGAGTACTTCTTTTTCAACCTAAATAATAGAACAAGCAAAGAACCCCTCACTGTTTTTAAATTCAATTGACATCTTCTCTGTAATGTTTGAGATTTGATTTTATGCATATTAATTATATTTTCAGATTTGTTATATGTTATGTTGAATTTGTTTGATTATATATTTGACTTTACGTGGGATTTGATTTTATGCAGCATTATGCAGAATTGAACTTTTAGAATTGTTAACTTGTTTTTTTAGAAAAAAAAATTATGCAGGAAAATTCGGTTTAAACCGAACCGAACAAACTGAATTGTAATTCGGTTCGGTTAAAAAAAGTCCAAAACCGAACCGAATTGAACCAACCGAATGCCCACCCCTAAAGGTAATGACTTCGAGCATAGCCAACTCCGATAGTGTGACGGACGGTGTGTACAAGGCCCCCGGGAACGAATTCACCGCCGTATTTTTTAATAGGAGGGAGTATTTAATATTTAAAGAGATTTTGATTCTCCACACAAATTTTTAATAATTTTATGACAATTTTTTTATATGTATATTATATACTCCTAGTTTACTTATATTGAAAATCAATTTTATGATAAACAACTAATATTGAAAATCAAATTTTTTTTTTTTTGAAATACAGTACTATATATTAATGATGAACAATATTACTATTGAATATACAATGAGCTGACACTAATTAACAATTTGGTTGAATATATTTAGTCAAAATTGGATAAAAATGGCACGAATGACACAAATTTGCACAATGCACGTTGCAACATTATCAAATCTCCAAGTATACGATATAACCTGACCTACCTGTGATCCTAATGTTTGATATGTTTGTGCAGCTCAGCCATCATTTATCATAATTCATAGGTTAATCTAATTATAGCTTGAAGGAAAGTTAATCTCATCATAGCTTGAAGTGGCTGTGCACCAATTACAACCTCCTTCAATTCAAAATACAACAAGATAAAACCATAAAAATAGTCTTCAATTGTTGATTGAGAGCTGTGCCTTCAATTTTCCAGCAAGAAGTGGGATCGTCTTGATGCCATCTTGAACAGAAAGGTCAACACACGATTCCAGATCATTCAAGGCGTTGTTGCTATTTGGATGAAGCTTGGCTGTCTCGTATTTGTCTTGGCAAACAGTAAGAGAGCGGCTCAGTTTTTCCTGAAAAGACGAATTCAAAATTAGTTCCAGCAAAGAACAACCCACTGGAAAACAAGATGAACCATCAGCTTGATATTTTTGTTAAATCAATTTGATGTTCATGAATAATATTGCTAGGATCTTACAGCTAGCTGTCTTCTAGATAATATACCATCTATTAAGGCCAGATAACTGATTGACATTCGAGTAATTAACAAATTTCAATCAATTTGCAAAGGAAACCATTACAGCCTCTTAGTTTGTGGAGTATAAAAGAAAGGTTATTGATTCTTCAAGTTCCTAGCTACTTCCACATTTGATAATCTTAAGGTCAGAAAACATCAAAATCACCCAAATTAGGCTACTTTAGAACAAAATATTAGGAAATGATAAACATTGCTCAATCCTCAGTAATCAATCAGCTTCAAATTCTATAAACTATAGTTCATTACTTAACTGATGAAGCAGTGGCCGAAATAAATCAAAAACAAAAAATTTGGCAAATATCTCAACTAAATTCACAATCAAGTCTTAAAATTACCTGAAACTTAGCCATCTCGTTTTCAACAAGATTTTGGGCCATGAGCACAGGCACACTGCATTGCTCCACGCAATTGCTTATCTCATCTTGCTTCCTACTCCTATCGAAACACTCGTACGCACACTTGAAATACGCTTGCTATAAATAAATAAAATTAGTAAAAAAAAATAAAAAATCAATACTAATATAGATAATCACACAAACAGAAGTGAAAAGAAAAGAAGAAAACCTGGAGGGTAAAATTGATGTGATCTTGAACGCCGGAGAGATTCGATTGAGCGGCGGAATTAACTTCATTGAGCTTCTGTCTCAATCTTTCGTTCAGTAATCTCTCTTGTGCAGCTGCTATGTGATCCATTGCTCAATCTCCTCCTCCTCCTCCACTGCAATGGCGGTTGGGGTTTCTTGTGGAAGGGTATCATCTTTCTTTCTTTCTTTTACCTTTATGAATGAACATGGGCCTGAACTTGGTATGGCCCATGGGCCTCAATTTAGAGAACTGACGGTCACGGGACACATTAGTAAATTCAAGTTTTAGGGTTTCAGGTACCCTTCCCCTATAAATATCCTTCCTCCTCTTTAATTTATTCTCACTTCGTCTCAGTCGTAAATCTGATAATTTCTTAATATCTTTATCATAGTTTAGATCAAGGTTATAGTTTCTTCTTCCTTTTAATTTTTAAATTTGTTTTTTTTTTTTAATAAATTTTGAATTTGAAACGCCAATTTGCAGAGCAAGAGCGTCCATTAATGGCGAAAAACTTGCATTGAAGGTTGGCTAAATCGAAAAGCGATTCTCCGTGCCTTTCATCTCAAATAGGTTTTGATTACGGCCTCGAACAAGTCGCTACATTTCTAAAATTCACTTTTTTCTATTATAATTTTGAAATACTAATCTAATTCGCCATTAATACAATGGAAACTCACCAATAATTTCAGCAAATTCTAGATTTTACTTTCAAAGCTTTGAAATATTGTTTTGGACGTGTTCTGCTGACTAAATTTGAAGCATCTTTGTAATTCGACTTTCATATTTTTTCTATGTTTGATGCAGGTTAAATGTGAGTTTTGATTTTGGTTGATGCCGATTTGGATTTGGCTTTAGACTCGTACCAATATCATCATCCCTATACACACTTAACTTCTAAGATTTAAATCTAAAATCATAAATTAGTGCAAATAAATGCAATATAATAAAATTGAATTTTTAGATGAATCCTATAAAAGAGCCATTTTTTTCAAGGTACTGATTATAAATTTTATCTTGAAAATGTGTATAACAATATTTTTGCATTAACTTAACATAATCAAGTACTAGGTGTTTGCAAACTGTATAAACAATGTTTGCAAACATCCCCTAAACTAAAATATTTTCATCCACTCTATTCATTCTATCGTGAAACCCTACCGCTTATAGCCAGTGACGTGCCCAGGGGGCCCATGGGCCCCCACTGATTTTTTTAATTTTTTTTATATATATATTTCTTTCGTAATTATTCGTTTTTGGTCCACATTCTTTCCTACCTCTCACTAAACCCTTCTAATTTATTTAACCTCATTAAACTCCATTTAAATCTCACTAAATCACTCAAAATACTCCTCATTTATTTGACCTCACACATCACTAAAAATTCAAAAGTGATGAACTTGTTAAGTTATGCAAGTTATCACTGGATATGAGAGATATATTTTAAGTTCTACATTTGTTGACTAATGTCTCAACGAGAATGCACGTTAAATTTTAACACTGTTTCACTTATTATGAGGTAAAACAGTTAAAATTAATTTTTTTTTAACAAAAGTCTTTAAATTTAAATTAATAAAATGAGGTTTATTGAAAATTTTATAATGAATTTTTGTTTGTAGATACAAAATTTTATAATATTATATTTTATTTATAGTATTGTAAATCGGGCCCCCAATCCAAAATTTCTGGGTCCGTCACTGCTTATAGCATTCCAAAATTGCTAAAGTAAAATGATCCGACTTCAAAATACAGTTTTTTTTCTTTATTTAAAAGACTTTTTACAATCATAAATCTCATCTTATTCTATATATTATTTTTTTCATTTTCAAAATATTACAATCATTAAATAATGTATTTATCTTTATATTTAAATTAATTTATATAATTAGATTTTCTGTAGTAAATTAAATTATAAAATTAAATATAAAGTAAGTTTGTAATTTTCAATTACTTTTATTTAAATATAAAAACGTAAAATCATGGACAATATATCCATTTTTCGACGTCACTGATATCGATATTGAGAAGAAACGATATTTGTAAAAAAAATCGAAAATATAAATATCGAGACTAATATTGATAAAATATTGAAAGAATATCGGAAAAAATTGAAAAATGTCGATAAATTTCAAAAAATATCATATGAAATAACATTTTATGTTATATTCTATATAAATTTATCATAGATGTAAATGAATTTAAATTGTTTTTTTGAATTTATGTATTAAAAGTTAGTTATTAAATTTCCACAATTTTTAAAATTTACCGATATCGAATATCGATATCGATATATCCATCGATATTTCCACAAATTTAAGGTCTCGATATTTACACCGACACCGATATTTTTGTCCTTGCGTAAAATGATATCTTATATAAATATTTCTACCAATACAATAATCTACACCTATAAATTCTAGTAGTTAACTAACCTTCATAACTTCCCTTTGTTAGTTAGCCTCTCTTGTATAACTATGACCTTTTTGTCACTTAAAGGTTAATGAAATTCATTCTTTGTGGTGCATCTATTCTAACATGGTATCAGCTTAATCGCTGAAAACTGAAAACCCCTCTTCCCGTCTCCCTTCTTTCTCTCTTCCATGGTCGATCCTCCGCCCACCACCTCCTCGCCTGCCTCGGTGTTTGACTCTACTCTCACCCTTCATGCCATGACACATCTTATCACCGTCAAGTTAAAATCCACAAATTTTCCTATGTGGTATGTTCAGATCCACCCTCTGTTGGCCACTCAGAAGTTACTCGCCGTCAACCATCTCAATGGACGGTCGCTCCGAACCAAATCTAGACTTTGTTTCTTGGACCGCAAAAGATCAAATCGTTCGTGTATTCTTGGTTTCCACTCTTACAGAGGAAACCATGGCTATCATCGTTGGCTGACGCTCCTCGGCAGAAATATGGGCAAATCTTGCAACCGCCTTCAACCAACCGTCCAAGGCAAGAGAACTCCGCCACAAGGACGAGCTTCAGACTATTAAAAAGGGCCATCGCACTGTTGCTGAGTATGGTATTCTCTTCAAAAATATTTGCGACCAACTCGCGTCTATGGGTTGTATTCTTGATGGTATTCTCTTCAAAAATATTTGCGACCAACTCGCGTCTATAAGTTGTATTCTTGATGACACAGACAAATGTTATTGGTTTCTTCGTGGTCTTGGGCCCGAATTTCACGGTTTCTCTGCCTCGCAAATCAATGTCTCTCCTTTGCCAACCTTCTCCGATCTCCTCGCCATGGCTGAATCGCATGATCTGTTCACAAGATCCCTCAGTGATTCTTCAATGTCGCCTACCACGGTTCCTTCATTTTATGCTTAGACTGCTCGCCCTCCTCGTCGTGGTCGTGGTCCTCCAGGTCGCGGATCTTCCTTCTCGTCTGGCCGTTTTCAAGGTCGCTCCAACAATCGTGGTTGTGGTCATTTTTCTCCGAGGTGTCAAATTTGTAAGTTCGACGACCACATTGCTGATTCTTGTCCTCAACGATATACGACTCCTCCTGCTAGTCATTCAAATTGTGTCGAATCCCTTCCAGCTCATTCTTCGATCACTCCTTCCAACATCTCTTATTGGTATATTGACAATGGAGCTTTTGCCCACATGGTTTCCTCGCCCGCCGCGGTTGATTCCTGCTCACCTTACTCAAGTTCGGATTGCATAGTGGTCGGCAATGGCACTTCCTTGCCGATCACCCATGTAGGCTCTAAAACTTTTTCTCCTAATCTCTCTCTTTCAAATGTTCTTGGTGTCCCTAACATTACAAAAAAATTACTTTCTGTTAACCAACTTACTTCCGAACTTTCTGACTCCTTTTCCTTTGAAATTCAGAATCGAGCTACAGGAGCTCTGCTCGCCAAGGGACACCGTGAAAACGGTCTTTATGCGTTAGATTGTTTTTCTGATTCTCTAGTTTCTGCTTTCCATACTCATACGACCAAGGCATCCTATGAACTGTGGCATGATCGCCTTGGTAACACTCATTTTGGAAATGTAAAATTACATGCTAAACTTGGTCTAATTTTTGTCACTTCTCTCTTACCTGCTCCTGTATCTTGTCCTTCTTGTCAAATTGCCAAAAGTTCTCGCACTACTATTCATGAAAATACTAATCGTGCTAGCTCCTTATTGAATCTTGTTCACTGTGATTTATGGTGACCTTCTCCCACGACTTCTTGCGATGGTTATCGTTATTATGATATATTTGTGGACGATTATGCTCGATTTACATGGTTTTATCCTCTTAAGCAAAAAATCGACTTCTACACTATCTTTGTTCAATTTAAACAATTTGTGGAAAATCAACTTAACACCAAAATCAAACGATTTCACTCTGATGGTGGTACTGAATTTACTAATAATAAACTTCAAACCTTGTTTGCACAAGCCGGTATTTTTCACACTATGTCATGTCCTTACACACCTACTCAAAATGGCCGAGCAGAGAGAAAGTATTGTCACATTACTGAAGCAGGCCTTTCTCTCCTTTTCCACTCTTCGGTTCCTTTCCAATATTGAGTCGAAGCCTTTTGTACGACCGTTTATCTTATTAATCGCCTTTCTACCTCTGTTTTGAACAATAAAACTCCTCATGAACTTGTGTTTGCCTCTCCTCCTCGCTTTGATAACTTGCATGTCTTTGGCTGTCGTGTTTTCCATATATTCGTGATTACGCACCTAACAAACTCTCTCCTCGTAGTATTCCGTGTGTTTTCATTGGTTATAGCTCTCGTCATCAAGGTTTTTATTGCCTTGATCCTTCCTCGTCTCGAATCTTTGTCACTCGTCATGCCCAGTTTGATGAACAATTGTTTCCTTTTAAAACTATCACCACCTGCACCTCCTCGCCTATGAGTGTCGATCTCTCCACCTACATGGAACCTCTTCATGCTCGCTCCTCCTCGCCCTGCACTGTTTGCATATCCGCTGATGAGTCCATACTCGCCAAGCCTTTCTTGACTGCCCCTCCTCCTCTCCTTCCTACTCCTCGCCATCCTCCGTTTGCTCCTATTCACTCTCCTCCTCATCGACATGACATTCCTCGCCGAATTAGTCATCCTATGCGTACTCGCTCCAAGGATGGAATCTTCAAACCCAAACATTCCTGTTAATACCTCCTTCCTCACTACCATTGTCATGCTCGCCTCCTTTCACTCTACTAAAAAACTCAAAGGATTCAAATCTGCCTCCAAATCTTTTGAATGGGTCGCAGCCATGGATGCCAAACTTTAAGCCCTTCATTCAAATAAAACTTGGACTTTTGTTCCTTGTCCTACCGATGAAAACATTATTGGCTCAAAATGGGTATTTCAAATAAAATTCCTCTCCGACGGGTCCATTGATCGCCACAAGGCTCGCTTGGTCGTCCAAGGGTTTTCTTAGCTTCCTGGGTTTGATTACGACCACACCTTCAGTTTGGTTGTTAAGGCTTCCACTGTTCGTATTATTCTTTCCCTTGCTGTCTTAAATAAGTGGTATCTTCGCCAATTAGATGTCAACAATGCTTTCCTTCATGGTCACCTTACCAAACCCGTCTACATGGAACAACCTCCCGGTTATATTGATCCTGCTCGCCCAAGTTTTGTCTGCCGACTTAACAAAGCGATTTACGGTTTAAAACAGGCATCAAGGGTCTGGTTTCTTCGCTTTAGCTCTTTCTTTATCTCTTTGGGTTTTATTGAAAGCAAATTTGACACTTCCTTGTTTATTCTTCGTCAGGCAACCATAACTCTCTACCTCCTAGTCTACGTCGATGACATCATCATCACTGGAAATAACAACTCCTTCATTGCTCGCCTTATCACTCGAATTCAAAATCTATTCGCTATCAAAGATCTTGGTAAACTCACATACTTCCTTGATTTAGAAATTACTTACACCTCGTCTAGTCTTTTTCTCAGCCAATCCAAGTATGCTCGCGATATACTCACTCGTGCCGACATGCTAGACTCCAAACCTATTTCCACTCCTCTCTCCGCTACTGAACATCTTCGCATCCTCGGCACTCCTTATTCTGACACCACCAACTATCGTTCTCTGGTCGGCGTAAGGAGTGTGCAAAAAAAAAAAAAAAAAACGGACCGGAAAAAAGACTGGAACCGGACCGACCGGTTAGTTTCCGGTCCGGTCTCCGGTCCATTGAATTTTAAGATTCCGGGTTTTTGGTCCGATCCGGGTTAAGACCGGAATTTACCGAACAGGATCGGACTGATATTTTTTTTTATATTCTTTATATTTTTCTAATAATATAACCTTAATTATTATAAACTAAGTAAAATTAGGATTGCTAATTTGAAAACTTTGAAAATATTTCTTTCATTATGCTTAGAATCAAATAATTGATGAGGATCTGAAGTAAAAGTGTTGCGATTTATTACATTTTTTCAAGTATATAATTGAACAAAAATAATCAATTTACTTTTAGTGTCAAAATATCATTAATAATATTGTAAATAAAATTAACATTGACGGAAATTGATCTCAAATGAAGAACTAATATACATTTTCATACACAAATTCATCATTTTTGTTCTTGCTTCAAAAAACTTGAAAACAATATTTGAAAAAAAAATAAAAATAAATAACAACCGGTTCATTCCGGTCCGACCATTATGGTTGATTCCGGTCCGGTTTTGGACCGATGCACACCCCTAGTCGGTGCCTTGCAATACCTGACCATTACGCGACCAGATCTTTCCTTTGCGGTTAACACCGTTATTCAGTTTCAGTCCTCGCCAACCAATGATCATTTTCAGGCGGTCAAACGCATTTTACGCCACATCAAAGGTACTCTTCACTATGGTCTTGACTTCTCTCATGGACCACTGCATCTTCTCGCCTACTCCGACGCTAACTAAGCTCGTTGCGTAGACACTCGTCGGTCTACATATGGCTACTCCATCTCCTTAGTCCCAATCTTGTCTCATGGAGTGCGAAGAAGCAACCAACTGTTTCTCGATCAAGTTGCGAGTCCGAATACAGGACTATGGCATATGCTGCCTCCAAAATCATCTGAGTTACTTTCCTTTCTTCGCGAGCTATAGTCTTCTCCTACTGACACTCCTCGCCTTCTATGCGACAACAATAGCGCTCTTTTCCTAAGTCACAATCCAGTCGCACACAAAAGGGCCAAACACATCGATATTGATTATCATTTTGTGCGAGAACTGGTCGTCGCTAGTCGCCTAACGACACAATTTGTGTCGTCCAATCTCCAAATTACGGATATTTTTACAAAAAGTCTTCCTCGTCCGCTTTTTGAATTCTTTCGTAACAAGCTTAGAGTATGTCCCCATCCGTCTAGCTTGAGGGGGTATCAAAACTATAAGTTAGTTTCTAGTAGTTAGTTTGTTGCACAACTAACCTTCATAACTTCCCTTTGTTAGTTAACCTCTCTTGTATATAACTATGACCTTTTGGTCACTTAGAGGTTAATGAAATTCATTATTTGTGGTGCATCTATTCTAACATATTACATTATTATCTCTTTAAACTCTCTTTTATGAAGTATTATTTTCGGTAAAATGAGTTCAACAAAATGTGGACGTGCTATCTCATTAGATGAGGATAATTTACTAGTGATTTTTTTTTCTTGAAACCTCCCCAAATCCTATAATTGGTGTATCTCAGAAAGAGGATGCCCTTTGGGCACGAGTTGAACAATTGTACAATGAAACAATATCTCAACCAAAAGAGTTTTATAGTTCTAGGAGTCTCCAAAGTAGATGGAGTGTCGTAAGCACAAATGTCCAAAAGTTAAGGTGGAACTTATGCACTCAAGAGGAGCTTCAAAGATCGATATTGTGAGTAGTATATTTCGTCAAACTTAAATTAATTTGACTTAAACTAACATTTGTTTTATTTCTAATTATAGTTGAATGAAGCAAGAGATGTATAAAAGGTCAATGTCAACTTGGAAGTTTGACCACGCGTGGTCAAGACTACGAGAAATTTAGGCCATCCCTAGCTTCCATGCCTAATAAGAAAGCAAGACGTATCAATCTCAACTCATCCTGCTCAGATTATTTGTTCACTCAAGAAATCCCAAACCCCGAGTCTTCAAGTTTGTCTGAGTTTACTATAAATTTGGATGAAGATAGAAAAAAGGCAAAAGAATAAAAAAAAAGTTAAGGAGAAAAGCTCTAAAGCCCTTGCACACGTGGCAAAATGTTTCAAGCTAAAAAAGAAAGGATTGTTGCACTTCTTGTAAAGGACGAAAATACAATTATCTTAAAAATATCCTTCCCTTGATGAATTAGTTTGACCTTACCTTATTCGAGAACAACAAAAAATTCGGTGCAAAAGGAGTATCACTACAAGAAAATTGATTTTTAGTGATAAAATCATCTTATTGCTTCTCTAGCTAATAGTTTTTAGTGACAGAAAATTGAGAATTAATAACCGGAAGTTTTTTAGTTAGAGAAGCTATAATGACAAAATTTATGTCACTACAAATTAATTTTCTTGTAGTGTATATAATGAGTTGGGATGGCTTTGGCGGGATTGATCAATTTGACCTGTTCTTTATCAAAACTTCTCCATCTGAATTCGACATTTCGCCGTACTAGCGTATCGTTTTTTTTATTATTTGTATTTCTTTTCAGTTTGTGTTCACTTATTCTAATATATCGATGTTATACAAGTTTTCAATATGTAGCTAGGTAATACATGTATATCCATTTTAGGCGAAATATGGTCATGTATTTTATATTTAATATGTAATGTATATTTTGTTGTATTTTGCGTTTTTTTTTTGTTGGTAATATACTCCCATCACAATTGCTAATTGAGCGTCTCCAACTCTATAAACTAATTTACCATGCTTGATGCGCGAGCCAGTTAAGAGCTAAGAGAATTAATTCATGTTTTTTCTATAGCAAACTTATTAAATGAAAGGGCAGACGAATAGCATGAACAAAATGAAACTGAATTGAAAACAGGTTACGAGAATTCTTGAAAAACATAGACAACAAGATCGAAGCCTCTCAAAACAAGTTTGTTGCAACCTCGTAAACGTCGTCTATATTTTTAAATATGATGACATTGTTAACAAAGCTGGAATAGCTCAGTTGGTTAGAGCGTGTGGCTGTTAACCACAAGGTCGGAGGTTCGACCCCTCCTTCTAGCGACTTTTTTTACATTTTTTTTTTAACTTTTTTAAACGTGCGACTTTTTTTACATTTTTTTTTTAACTTTTTTAAACGTGCAACACAAATGGTTTTCAAGTTAATACTTTTTTTTACATTTTTTTTTAACTTTTTAAACGTGTAACACAAATGGTTTTCAAGTTAATACTACTATGATGAATACAAAACGAAAAAACGTGGCAATGAAATCTTTATAAAGTCAATTAAATCAACAAAAAAGTATCAACAACTTATTCAACCACAAAACACTTCTTTCTTTCTTAACACAATATGCCAAAAAAACTAGATCAATAAACCCAACAACCACTCCTAATTCATTATTCTACATCAATCACTAATACATTCAACAGTATATAATACTCCATTAAACACAACCTCAGATTAAAAAAAAGACATGCACAAACACAAGAAATCACACAAATCTGTTAAAAGCTTTTCTCCCACCTAAAACAGGCATAGAAACAGTCGAATCCACGCTGAAATCTCCAATCGAACGAGTATCTTCCCGTTTCTCCGTCCCAATTTGAGAAGCAGAATCCTTATTAGACCCTTTGCTCCACTTGAAAGAACCAGCATTCGGAGTCAACGGAAACGAAAACCTCCTCTTCGAGTCACTTCCCGGAGTGCCTGGAGTGCCCGGAAACCTATCCCTCGGGTTGCTATTCGCTCTCACTTTGGCCTTAGCGGAGACAGTAGGGGTCATATAATTTGGAAACGAAAAGGGCGGGCAACTTACGAGACTATCATCGTCTTTCAAAGGAGTATCACCACCTCTTGGTTTTGAGTACTTGACACTGCTTGGTGGGGGGGTCCTACCTGGGGTCTGAAACGGCCTACTTCTAACGGGAATTGCCGACCTGGATGATCGGGGCGTGGAAGAGTCGTGATTATCGTAAGCAAAATTGCTGTGCCTATAGGGCCGAGGACTCTGCTTGTACTCCGAGACGGGCCTAGGAGGAGTTAATGAGACGGGCCTCGTTGCAGCTTGGCTCTGAGAGCTACTACCGACTTGAGGAAGTTGACGTTCTAACCAGTTCCACCACCACGGGAATCCGTTGGATCGTACGTCTACTGAACTTTGAGTTGATTGTGGATTAACTTTCCACAACTGTAGTCATAAATCCATAACAGAAGCAAGAAATTAAGTTAATGGGAATGGTATTGGAATCATGATACTAAAAGCAGGCTCTTACAAGTTACAGCAATGTTTAAAGCAAGATAATACTAGGAATAGTGAGAATAAACCCAAACGCAGAAATGCATTTACCTTGTGTGAATATGCATAGGCCATGGCTCTCTCTCTTTTTATGACCGCCTCGACTTTTTTCCGTAGCCTTGCATCTGCTTCGTCTTTTGTTAGCATGCTATCATCCCAATCTTCATTTACGCCAGCCTCAGACTTATAATAACCAACAAGTGAGAACAAACACAACAATCATATACATGTCAAACCATATCCAAAAGCGTTAAATCTTGAGATGAGGTGTTGTCATACTACAATTTTTCCTACAAACTAGCGCGTAAATGGTGTTCGAGGTTGATAATTCAAATTTTAATAAAATTTAAGAACTCACCAGTTGGTTCAAAGTCCATTTGCTCAGGGTACTCTGAGCTTCTTTCTCGGTTCTCTGCTGGTTTTCCAACATCTGGATCCTACGAGACTGAATTTGTGTTTGAACCCTGACCAGGAGCTGCATTTGTTTCATGGCATTCATCGTTTGTCGTTTTACATTCTGGCCCCTGACCACTCCTTGAAGCCTCACTAAACCCCTCAATGCTCGGAAACTCCGCCGTGCCTGTAATGTAAGTTACGCAAAACAAATGATCAACAAGAGAAATGTTTATTTGTTTATAAGCATGTTCCCTACTGAATGAGTATAAAGCTTACCAAGAAACCTCTATATGCTGCCTGAATCTTAGTGGCCGAGAGGTTCTGATGTCTTAAAGTCGGTTCTGGCCTCTGCACATAGCTAATTTCCTTTTTGCTTACTTTCACCTTGGAAGAAGTTGCCCCAGTTGAAAAGGTCTTGAGTGGAGCTGCTTTTGGAGAAACAGCCTTGGGTGAAGCAACCCTGGGAGAAACGGGAGCTTTCGGAGACGAAGAAGCTCTGTGCAATGCAGCCTTAGGTGAAGCAACCCTCGGTGAGCTAGGCCTTAAAGGTAAAACAGGTGGAGTTTGAGAAGATGCATGAGGCCTAATAAGCAGTTGATCGGCTTCCCCTAATATTTTCTCGATGCTGCTTGGCTCCCTGAACAGGGGAATGAATGACTTTGTTTCTCCCTGCCTTAAAATCCCCTTACCCTTCTTCTTTTCCTTGCTGCTCTTCTTGTCTGCTCCCTGAGTTATTCAACCAAAATCACACAAAATTAAAAGGGGCTTAATCTATGTGAATCTTTCCAAATTGTGAGCAAGTAACAACATTCCTCGTCTAAAATTTCGACGAAAAGAACATACATAGCCCATCACAGAATTAACTAGGAAACGTGAACAAAACAAACAGTCCTCATCTAAAATTTCGACGAAAACAACATACATAGCCCATCACAGAATTTACTAGGAAACATCAAGAAAACAAACATTCCCCATCTAAAATTTCCACAAAAAGAACATAGCCCATCACAGAATTAACTAGGAAACATCAAGGAAACAAACATTCGCCGTCTATAATTTCGACAAAAAGAACATAGCCCATCACAGAATTAACTAGGAAACATCAAGAAAACAAACATTCCTCCTCTAAAACTTCGACAAAAAGAACATAGCCCATCACAGAATTAACTAGGAAACATCAAGAAAACAAACATTCCTCATCTAAAATTTCCACAAAAAGAGCATAGCCCATCACAGAATTAACAAGAAAACAATCATTCCTCATCTAAAATTTCGACAAAAGAACATTGCCCATCACAAAATTAACAAGAAAACAAACATTCATCATCTAAAAAAGATGTTGTTAGTAGTACTTACATCTGTTGGCTTATCCTTTGAAGTGTGTGTAAAAATCCTTTTGATTGCTGAATACCAGCTTCCCTTCTTCCCCATGTTCTCAGCATTACTGTCTGTTTCTCCCTAAATCTGCTGCCAACAGTTCACCCCTGCAATCCAATTTTAATTCTTAATACCTAAATAATGTAAACTAAATGAGAATTCCAAAGGATTCTGAATGAAACCACAACATGCATCAAATAAATATGGGGTATCTTAACCTTGATATTCATACAGATATACTTAGTCAAACAAGAATTCACAACTTCCCAACCTCAAAGTTTACAACTTCAAATATGGGTTTTGTTTTTATTTACAACATAGGGAAGGATAATTGCTGAAAATCAGGGAACAAACTCATACCAAGAAAATTTCATAAAAGTAGAGGTTAGTTGTATCCAAAAAGTTGAAGAAAAAAAACCCAATTTCTCACCTACCCACAGATAGAGAAAAAAATTCCAGACAGTTTCCCTACTCAGTGATTTATGGGGAAAGCATGAAAATATTTAATTTGAAGGATGTGCCAAAAAAACCAGAGAACCCCCAAGGAGCAAAAATCCAGAAAGAAAATTAGTATAATAATAATTCGCATGAAAAGAAGTTAAAAAATATATATATTCCCATCCATCATTCAGAGGCAGAAATGGCCAAATCCCAAGAGATCTTATGCATCAATAATTGCAATTAACAAAAAAACACTTAAAAAGATTCTGTTATCACCTTAAACTGTTGCCCCAATCTTGAGAAAATTTCAAGAAAGCTGCACCAACTGAACAAAACACCCACAAACACCTTATTTTCTCTCTCTCTCTCTCTCTCTCTCTCTCTAAATAAGTCTGTCTATCCAGCCTCTTTCAACACAGTTCTTTCGTCCATACTACTATTACCTTTTGAAATTTGGAAAAACTCACCGCAACTTTTTACCAGTGTGTGTTTGTGTGTGTGGGGGTTGAACTTTGAATCAGGTTCTTGGTTGCTTGCAAAAGTTTGCAACTTTATTTTCTTTAGTTGCTCTGTCTGTCTGCCTGCCTACCTTTTACCTCTTGTGTTTTGATAATTCTTTCTTTTCTAAAGGCATCATCATGATTAATGATGATGAAACATAGATAGAGAGCATCCACCACACCTCAACTAAGAATTTTCAATATTCTTCTTTAACAATTAACAATAATATAAATAACAAATTTAAGCTAACAAAAGTTTTGGTGGCCTCTCATGAGGTTGCCCATTTGAATTGACTATAGATACAATCATCAATGAATAATAAATGAACTTCATCTCATTAGTTACATCAGTTATCGACTATATTTCACTTAGTATGATATTGTTCTCTTTCATCTAAATTTCATAATTTTACTTTCTGAGTTTTTTTCAAAAAGTCTAATATTAGTCCATTTTCTACATCATAATCTTTCAATAACTTTTTCAACGTGAGACATTGTTTGACCTTCAACGGTTACAATGATAGATTAATTCAAAATAGAAATGTAGGCATGTTAATGTTCAATCTAATTTAAAATATTGGACTAGTTTAAATCCAATCTTTAAATAACTATAATGAATTGACTAGTTGTGTAAACTTGAGATTTATGAGTATGTTCTTTCTATTTTTAAGGAGTCAGTCTATACAGAGAAAAATGAAACATTCGCAAGTGGACGGTGATATTAGTCTACCAAATTAGTGAATTCAAGGCCGGTATTCACCGAAACTTCAAAAAAAAAAAAAAATCAAATAGTAAATGAACTCATCCCACACGCAACGGCTTCGGATCCATCTAAATAAAACACTAGTAGCGGGTTCGGATCCGATTAAATATGATCCGTCATGGTTTTTATAGAATCACACATATTTATATTAATGTATACTTTTTTGTGTGTATATATTACATTTTTATTAAAAAAAATATGTTTCAAATTAGAATCAATTGAATTGAATTGAATTTTTTATTTATTTAAAAATAGCACCAAATATTATTAAATGACAAGATATAGCACGGGGGTGCCACCATACCTTGTCCAACTTTTTTGCCGTACACTAGTTGCAAATATTTTTTTATAAATGTTTTTAAAATTTAATAAATTATTTAACTATCTATTTAAATTTTATACGGAGTATATTTTTAGCTCTATCGTATTAGTCTTTTAAAAAAAAAAATCGATATTCAATTCAAGAATTAACTAATTGGAGATCAATCTTATTGTGTTCATTAGTGAAACATCGCTTAAAATTAGAGCTAAACTTTGTATGAACAATATCTAGTTCAAGTACCGACAAATTCGAGTACCAATTCTACCGTTCATGGTGGGGGCCTCGCTTAAAATTAAAACTAAACTCCGTATGTACTGATCCCTTAAAAATGTTTGCATGTCTCTCGTATTAGTCTAATAGATATTCAGTACTATATCATTAAAAAAATAGGCAATGAAATGAGTAAATATATAACAAAAGGACAGGTAGTTGGGCACTCAAGATAATTTAGGGCCACCTTGTAATTCAACAACCTTTACTTGTATGTGAAGACTATTTCAGACAGCTGCAATATCATATCCTATATTAATAATATTCCCCCCACCCACTTATTGTTAACCAACTGTTTGGCCCATAATTTATTCTCCTTTTATTTTATTAATCATTACTCGTATTATATTTGGTGTGTGTGACACTTATTTAATCATGTTTTCTTTCGACCAAGAATTACTATGAAATTTGGAACAATAAATCAGATTGTAAAGGTAAAGCGTGACTCCAACGGTCATGTTACAGTTTTTATTTTGTTTGGGCTATAGCGGTCAACTCACCTCAATTAATATGACTTTGTTGGTTTCATACACAAGCATCATAAATAATGTATGTGACATTTGAATAATAGTTAAATATATATATTTTTTATTAGTCGAATTAAATTGGAGTCTGGCTGGTCTTATGAAACATAGTCACGCTTGACATTGTTTCATACTTCCTCCGTCCCGAAAAATTTGCGAAAAATCTTGAACACATGATTTAAGAAAAAAGTGTAATGATAAGAGTGTTAAGGTGTAATTTTGTAAAATTTTATATATAAAGTAAATAAAGGAGATACAATGAGTGTATGGTGGATCCCAAAAATAATGGCATGAACGTAAATATGTGTATATTATGATTTATGAGGGTGAAAATTGTGTTGATTATTTCTATTTTGAGATAAACAAACTTTTGGTAGACAAACTAAAAAGAAAAGTGTGAAAACTTTTGGGGAACGGAGGAAGTATATTTTTTTGTAATATTAAATTTTGATAGTATTGGGTATTATGTTGTGATGTATTGTGCGTGAAATTAAAAGTGATGAACATTAATCAAAATTCGTTGATTCACTGAATATTCAAATTTTCATGAAAAAAAGAACCATTTTGAGATTTTATTCAATGTTCATGTTAGGAATTAATATACAAGAATTAATTCTCACCCTCTCTACAAGTTCGGACTTTTAGATGAGACGGAATTCTTTCATGGTATCAGAGCAAACCGGGCAAACGACCTGGGTTCGATTCCTGTTGAAAACACTCCACCCATTTAAATTGTCCACTCGATGGGCCTCCTCCCCAAAAAGGGTAAGAGGTGTTATTTCGGTCCACGAGTGAGGGGGAGTGTTAGGAATTAATATACAAGAATTAATTCCCACCCTCTCTACAAGTTCGGACTTTTAGATGAGACGAAATTCTTTCAGTTCAAAAACTCTCGTCCACAATAAATATAAAACCCTACTTTGAAAAAAAAAATAGAAAATTACAAAAAAAAAAACTACTTTTCACCCGTAAGGATGGAATTTGATTAAAACAGATCATACATCATGACAAATGCATGTGTTTTTCTCAAAGTGTTGATTTCACTTAGAAAAGTATGTTCATTCGGGCTCTGACATCGAAAGTCTAAAATCAGCACAATTTATTCGTGTGCTTTCGTTTCTTCACAAAAATGATCGAAGTGGTAATTGTGTTGGAAATGTAATATGGTAAGGGTAAGCATTACTACTATATATTCATATTATTTTATTGTGAGTGTGTTGTGTATTGGAAATCATGAGAGTTGAGGATAAAACAATAATCTTTTAAAACAAGTAGATAGGATGAAGGGTGTAACATGCATTTATTTCATGAATTGGACCATAGTGATTAGAAATTAAAAAAAAAAAGAGATATATGGTGGTCCTTGAGATCTTGTGTAGATTCCTTGGACATTAACCCTAAAGTGTGTTGCTTCTTTCACCTCTTCTCCCTCACCAGAGATTTGTCTAACATATACATACACAATTCAATGCACATCCCTCATATATAACCAAATATGAAATCATTGTCACCACATAAATTTATCTAGAGTGTTACCAAATATAATTAACATGCAGTAATAAAACCAATTAAATTTTAAAATACCTCATCTAACTTAGTTCAATTACATTTTAAATTCTTTAAAATTAAAGTTTCTACTTTTTTTAAAATAAGTCTTAATATGTTCAATTTACTTTTTTTTGTTCAATTAATATCATTTTTATTGAAAAATTAAAATTTTCGTCGAAAACTTACACACGCGGCTCGAACGTATGTTTAAATTTAGAACTTCTCACAGATTTAGTGATTGAAATCCACATGCATGTAATAAAAATTTGTGTAATTAAAAATATGGCCAAAATCATCATCTCCTCACTATTTTTCTATTTTCACAAATTATTGAATTTGATTCAATCAAATCAATTGATTTTGGATTTGCATTAGCTCCACCATCACCCAAAAAAAAAAAAGGTTGAGTGATTGTTGCATCTTATATCTAAAACGGTGATTAAAGCTTCGTTGCAAAAATCGACCTGGCTGACCACCTGGCCGCCTAACGGCCCCAGACCGATTCGATTTTACCTCTCTAGACGCTTTTGATGAAAAATCGATATAACGGCGGTGCTTAGGCGGGCTAGGCAGCTGCCTAAGCGTCCCTTTTTTTTTTTTTTTTTAGAATTCCGATTTACAATTTTTTTTTTATCAAGGGATGAAAATTCATCCAATTTTCAATTTCCGACTTCTACCGCCTTAAATATAAATGCTCATTGAGAATGTGGGTGGTGGTGGAATTTAATGATTTTAAGTTAGAAAATCATTTCAACAAATTAATGCAACAACCATAGGGAAATAGATGGAATAGATTGCATATTTGCATAAACAACAATGTAAATGAAGAAAGATTGAACGATAGTGGGCCAATTGGATGATTCCAACTTCATTAATTCAAAAGTTCATAATTGCCAATATGTAAGGAGCAATCAGCACTTATTATTGTTGCGGAGTATTATTTTTTTAATTTGAATATAACTCATAAATAATGCACGTCTCAGTAAAATACCTGATAAAACTTAATAAATTAATTGTAGTTTTATGAAACGTACAATTGTAGTTTATTAAAAGTAAACCTTGATATACTATAAATTAATAAATTTACGTTAGTATTTCCTATTGTATTCAGCAATTCCTATTGTATTCAGCAATTGTGTGCTCACTTTTCTTACATATGTTCATTAAAAGAGTGTTCACTTTCTTTGCATACTTCAAGTAACTTCACAACACCATTTGTTTCATTTTTTTTATGTTTCATATTGTATTTTACTATTTAAATTGTTGACATATACTCCCTCCGTTTTTTAATAAGTGTCAACAAATTAAGATTATAAAGTGTGATCCATATTACCCTTCATTAATTATAGCTAATTTTGATATAGAAGTTTTGTTTGATAAAGAATGTGGTCAAGAATGTAACTAGTATTCATAAACCAAATTAATTTTGGTATAAACGATGTTTATGAAATTTATTTATGAACAATATATATGGTAAATGAATAAGGGCAAAATAGTCAAAATTAAAGAAAAAAACTCAGAATGACACTTATTTTAAAAATAGTTAAAAAACTAAAGTGACACTTATTAAAAAACGGAGGGAGTATCATTTAAAGAAATAATCAATGTCATATTAATAGTGAAAACGACACATAATAAAGATCACGTGGGTGAAATACCAAGCAAAATATAAGAAGTGGAACAAATTAATAAATTAAACTGGATGGCAAATATTGATTTTTTTAAAAAAATTTTTTTACAAGTAATTGAAACTTGATTGGAAATTAAAATTGATTATTTATAAGCATTTCATATAATCGTACATTTCGTGAACTACACAGTCTACAGTACTAACACTTAGGGTGTGTTTTGAAACTCTACAAACTGCTTCGAGAATCACTTATTTTGAAAGCTGTCTCTCACAGCTTTTCAAAAAAAAGTGATTCTGGAAGCAGTTTGTAGAGTTTCAAAACACACCCTTAGTTGTTGATCAATTTTTAACTTGTATATAAAATACAAGAGTACGTACATGATTTTACTGTCCTTTACATATATTATAATTTACATATATTATAATCTCCCGTTTCAAAAAGTTTATCATTTTTTATTTTAAATTTTGTTTTAAAAAGTTTATCACGCTTTACTAGCTATTTTTATCATATTTCTTTCTAAATTATTCCTATTTAATTCCTACCTATGTAAATTCCTATAATTTTTGGGTTGGTTTGCTATGGACTCGAGTGCATGTTGTGCACCCTAGTCCATGTTGCACTTTTCAGTTTACTGACTTACATTTTTTGGTAAATGGTGTTGCACTTTTCAATTATTAAACTGTATAATAATATTTTTAGTAATAATTGAAAAGTGCAATACCATTTACTAAAAAGTATAAGTCAGTAAAACTGAAAAGTGCACATGAACTAGAGTGCATACTAGACTTTACCATAATTTTTCATTTAATTTATTTTTTCATATCTCTTTTTTAATAATTAAAACATATTATTACTCATTCTTTTTATTTTTCAACATTTACTTTTATTTTTTTCTATTTATAAAAAAATATATGTCTCTTAATTATATACAAAACAACAAAATAAATTATCATTTTGTTACAAAATGAGAAATGTACTACTAGTATATAACTAGCTAGCTAGTTTAATATAGTTAATCAAATAGCATTAGTAACATCATTTTTTCAAAGAAAATTATATTTCTTCTCACTTGTTAAGTTTCATGATATTCTTTTTAAATTATTCATTTTCATTCTTGTCAATACAACACTATCTCTCATTACTTTTTTTTTTTTCATTTTCTATCCATCTCTTCATTTTCTCCTTCTTGTCTTTCTATATCTATAGTATTTTCTATTTTTTTTTCTTCTTTTGACAATACATTTTCTATTTCATCTATCTCTACCTCAATGGATATGATGGTCCTTGTTCTCACGTCAAATAATATTATTTACATTAAATATTACTCATTCCGTTCAATTTTATTATTTTCACTTTTTTTTTTTGTTTGTTGTCCAATTTCATTTGTTCATTTTCATTTTAGAAATAATATTATTTACATTACTTTATATCCACCCTTTAACCATCATTTATTTATTTACATTGTCATTCATTTTATTTATAAATGGACTCACAATACCTCATTATACCCCCAATTTATCTATTGTATACATAAATTAATCAATATTAATTAAAACTAGCCAAAGAAATTGAACATAATAAATTTGAGTGGAGGAAATATATTATTTAAAGGAAAAACTTGTGTAAAATATTTCATACATGAAATATGTCTAATTAAGACAATTTTTAAAAAATTGCGAGTTATAAGCTCGGATCCGGGTTGTCCAGAAAATTCGCGGATCGCAAACAAGTGATTTATTACATGATCAAAATATTGTTACTACAAGACCAAAATATTACCACTACAAGGCCAAAAATTTAATACTGTATGTCTAAAAATATTCTGGCAAATTCACCAAAAAAAATTAAGTGTCCGGAATATTTTTGGACATGTAGTAATACTCTTTTGAGTTTGTAGTGATAAAATTTTGGTCTTTTGGTAACATAGTTTTAGTCATGTAGTAGCAAGATATTTTTTACTTCAAAAATATTCTAGTAATTTCGTAAAAAAAAAAAAAAAAAAAAAACAAGTGTCCAGAATATTTTTGAACTTGTAATAATACATTTTTGGTCTTATAGTGGCAAAATTTTGGTCCTATAGTAACATAGTTTTGGTCATATAATAAGATAATATTTGAAAGCGGAAAAAATGCAATATTACATATAAGTTTTTGTGATTCTTTAAAACACGTGTAAACAGTAAATAAGTAATTTAATTGGAGAATAGAAAGACTATGTATTTATCTTTCTTTTGAAGATAATGAAAAAATTACTCTACCCACGGTCTCATAATAGCTTTCACACTTTTCTTTTTTAGATGTCCCAAAATACATTTTAATTACACCCTTAAATTGGAAAATTATATATAAATTTCAACACTACAATTAATATCCACGATTTTATATAAAATGTCATACTTTTGAGTTAAAACATACACACAAGTCAATTTTTTTATTTACATTATATAATTTACGATTTAAAATTCTATTCATCATTACATTTTTCTTAAAGGGGGTGTTTCTTTTGGGCTTTGGGTGGTTTTAAAAACCAGATTTTTGAAATCCTGGTTTTTGAAATCGCAATGAATGAATAGTAATATGGGTGTTTCTTTTGGGTTTTGGAATAGTGAAGGATTTAACTTTATGTCAAATCAAGTTGTAAGATTGAATGAGTTTGTATTATTATATTATTGTTTGGTGAGATTATAATGATTAGTTGATTAAATGTATTATATTATTGTATTATTATATTATTATAGTATTATTATATTATTGTTGAAAAAGAATATAATGATTGGAGTAATATTATATAGATATAATTTTATGTCAAATCAATATGTTTGATAAGGGTGGTTTTGAGTGAATTTTGAAAATCGGTTTTTAAATCCCGAAGTAAAACGGGTTTTGGATCTTGAAATCCAAAACCTGGTTTTTAAAACCAAAAGGAAACATCCCCAAAAAGTGTGTTCTGTCGAGTCGAGAGTCTCGAGACGAGACAGAGTAAGTAATTAACGTGCGAGTGCAATTTGGTTGGAGGACCGAAAGAAAGAAAAAGGTACGACCTGGTCTTTGGAAGGGCTGGCTTAAAACTTGTGGCTTGGGGTACCTACTTTTTGGTCTTATATATTTTAGTCCGACCAATTTTTCGTTGACCAATTATTCAAAAATAATTTCTAGACTTTGAGAAATTTATGGAAATTATATCCAACTGGCTATTATCCTCCTCTAGTATTTATTTATAGAATAATGGAGTAATAATAATTATGGAAGTTAATTGGGGGCACAATTTGAAATCTATGTGATATAAATGTAGATATAGGACTAGTATAGTAGTTCAGACTAAAAAAATAAAAATAAAAATCTCTGGGTTCACCATGTGCCAATTTAATAAAGATAGATATAATTGAGTTATCAAGTACTCTATATTTTAAGTAATGTGAATGATTAATTAAGTACTATTGATACTTACAAAAATATTCATTAAAATCAATAAATAGAGATGAATTAATTTATGATCTTAAAACATATTTAATAAATGCCTTTTTTGAATCCCAAACAATTAAGATAATTTGTTTAAAAACTTATTGCAAAACAAAATCTTATAATTAAATATTTAATAAAGTATGATTAAAAAGGTATTCAAAATGACAATATTTCAAGTATAATCATGTTAAACTTGCAACCACAAGAAGAATATAAATATTACTTAAAGGTAAAATGGGTGTTTATATTTTTACTTGTAAAAATTATACAGCAACATGTATTTTATGAGTCGGTCTAATGGAAGCTCTTTAACATTTATGTAAATTCGACCTAAGCAATAAAATTTACTCCGATATCTCCAATATCAAAATTTTATTTTATAAAATTAATATAATTAAAAAATGAATTACTTGTAAATACAACATAAAAAAAATTAATGTAAAATGCGAGACACAAATCCGCTTTGTCGGCATAGAGAAAGGAGGGGAATTTGCTCCCAAAAGCTTAGCAATATTGATATGGGAAATATGATTGTGTTCATATTATGATTCTGAGGTTCTAATCCGTTCTATATATATTGTGTTTTCATGCTACTTGGCGTAGTCTTTAGTAACTATCTATCGGTGTAATTTATATTACACAAAATATGTCTACTAAATAATGCATTGTGTATACAAAATTAATATTTTTTAACTTAAAAATAATATAATTATATAATGAACATATTTAATTAGTATTATATGTGCATAAAATTATAAAATATATTTAATTTCTGAATTATATATATATATATATATATTTTAAAGCTTTATTTTTAAATACATTAAATTAATAAATAATTAAATAGTATATCATACAATAGAATGTAATAAAGGATTAGTAAAACTTATGGTAATAATTGTTATTCCAATGACATGTTATTTTTAAGTAAAATAATTTAATAAAAGAGCACGTTTTTCTCAAAAAAAAAAAAAAAAAATTCACAAGAACCTGATATTAGGAGGGTAGGGAGTGGGGATATGAGTGCTTGCAAAACAGGGGTGACCCCCTCAGGCACGGTGGTAGGGGCGACCGCCTTGGTCCCCGAGATTTCGGGAGTCTACTATATATATTGTATTAATGGATTTAACAAAAGATATGTGACACATTTTATAGTGTAGTGAAAGATGTGTGACAAAATGCTTTTTTTTTTTTTTTTTTTTCTGTAGTGAATAAAATATAAATGTTATGTGCATGATCTGTATGTGCACATTTCGTGCACGATCAGTATGTGCACATTTCGTGCACGATCCGTATGTGCACATTTCGTGCACGATCCGTATGTGCACATTTCGTGCACGATCCATACATGTACATTCCGTGCAAATTATGTGCATGATATATATATATATATATGCATGTTTCATGCACGATCCATATGTACACATTTCATACTTATTTTAATAGTTTTTTTACCCTTAGGTGCTTTTTACACCTCCCATTTTTGCATTCTAGTGCTAACTTTTTTCAGAGTTACTATTAGGTGCAAAATGGATGGTAAAAATCCCTTTATAACCTCTATAAAAAGTAATCTTCCTCCCTCACCCATCCCCATTATGCAACAACCAATTTGCTCTCATAATGCTAGAAGAAGAGGCTCGTTTTTCTTGTTTGCCCTAGGCCAACAAAATCTCAGGACTGGCTTTGCGTGGTTCCATTTGGACAGTTGACGTTGTTGGAGTACTTCTTGCATTCCCACAACGTCGGCCCTCAGCCGTCCATGGTTCAACCTTGTAGGGAAACTCCGACGATCCAATCGAACTTCAGCCAATATTTAGAAATCCCAATAATATTGTAGTCACTGGGAGCTACGATAGTGCCATTAATCAAAATTTGAAATTGTTTTATTATTGCACAACTTTTTTGAGTAAAAACTGCATTTCGTAGCAAATACGAATCCGGTGGCACATAAATCGTAGCCATTTATATGGTGGTGCAGGCGGCCTTCCATGCAATCAGACGTTCCATCTGTTTTGCTTTAAAATCGAGCACAATATTATAAATGACCATTGAATTTCCGGCTGAAAAAGAGAAAAAGAAGAATGTGAAAAGAGATAAGATTATGATTTTGCAGCAATCCATTTTATTTTCCGTTAATTTGTATGTGGTTTGAAGAATGTGTTTATGATTTAAAATGTGTATTTCATTCATACTTTACAAATGTTGTAGATACATGTATTTATAGGCAAGAGTCATGCTTAGTAACTGTAGTAACTGCTACAACATGCTAGACCACCACAAAAAACTGGGCATTTGGAGAGTGGAATGACGAGGGAATCTCCCTATTTAAAGGAGATGGCAAGCGAAATAGCGAGAAGGTGTATTTCTCGCCTAAATGTGCCTCGCTATTTTAATGGCGAGGGAATTATAAATTATTGCATCCCTCGTCCTTTTGCGAGCGTGTGTGCCCCTTGCCATTTCGCAAGCATGGGTGTCCCTCGTTAATTCGCGAGTGTGTGTTCCCCTTGCCAATTTGAAAGTGCGGACCACGAACACGCTCGACAAATGACATCATGACAAGCACTTTTTCCCTCGCCATTTCATTTTTTTTTATTTATGCCCCCCCGCCCTTTTCGTTTCCCATTTTATTCATATTTAAAAAATCTGAGACCTGGTCTCTATCAGCGGTGGCCTTGAGGCAGGCGGTAGGGGCGACCGCACTGAGCCATGAGATTTTGGGAGCCTACTTTTATATATATATAAATGAGTTTAATGAAAGATGTGTGACACATTTTATAGTGATACTTTTTTTCTTGTAGTGAATAAAATACAAATGTCATGTGCACATTTTGTGCACGATCCGTACGTGCACATTTCGTGCAAATTTTGTGCATGATATGTATATGAATGTTTCATGCACGGTCCATATGTACACATTTCTTTTTTTTTATCCTTATGTGCTTTTTACACCTCATTTTTTTACATTATAGTGCTAACTTTTTTCAGAGTTACTATTAGGTGAAAAATGGGTGGTAAAATGTCTTTATATCTCTATAAATAATAATCTTCCTCTCTTACCCATTCTCATTATGCAAAAACTCGACAAAGTGGGATAGTTCAAGTGGTTAGAGCACCACTACCTAGGCCTTAGGTCCTGGGTTCGAGTCATGGGGAGGGGAAAAAAGGGATGCGTATTTAACTTCCATAAATTATGCAAAAACTCATTATACTCTCAAAATGCTAAAAGGAAATGCTTATTTTTTCTTGTTCGCCCCAAACCTACAAAATCCGAGGATTGACTCTGATTTGCAACATAATTGATCTTCTAGTCGAGTTTGATTTAAGCTACCTACCAAAAAATATTACTTTTGTAAAATTTTATGAATAAAGTATAGTAAAAAGTAGATTGATTGTGGAAAACTGGAAAAGTAATGGCATAAATAAGAGTATATTTTGAGGGTGAGGGTTATGAAGATATTTTTTTTTATGGAGTGTGCAAATTAGTATGGGACATCCATTTATAGAAAGTGTGCAAATTCATGTGGAACGGAGGGAGTATATAATATTAATATAAAATGGGTTGGTCTGTTATGGACTCGAGTGCATGCTGTGCACCCTAGTCCATGTGCACTTTTCAGTTTACTAACTTACACTTTTTAGTAAATGAGTAATAATTGAAACGTGCAACACCATTACCAAAAAGTGTAAGTCAGTAAACTGAAAAGTGCACATTGACTAGGGTGCACAGCATGCACTCGAGTGCATACTAGACCTTACCATATAAAATATCTTAAAAATAAAGTAACGACATAAACATAAATATATATCACTGATGCAATTAAACATTTTGGTACATTGTCCTGATCGACCATCATAGACACAAATAGCTAAACCAAAATGGAGAAAAAACAAGTTGCCAATCCTAAAAATAAGAGTTCGTATCATGTAAATCAGTAGTTTTACAATACATCTGCCTTTTCATTAATATTAATAAAATAATTAATATTATTAAACTAATAGTTTTATTTAACAAAATAATTAATATTATATGTTAAATACACATACAATAAAATTGATCTACATAAATTCAAGTCGTCCAGTTCTAACTTAAATAAGAGTTCGTATCATGTAAATCAGTTTAGATGTATAATTTTTTACACGAGTTTTAAGGAATGATAATTGAATGATTAATTACAGAGTAAAAAAAAATTCAATATTTTGATTTTAAAAATTACATGAACGAAAAAAAATCATACATACTACTTGAATATTGGATGGGAGAGTATTATAATTATAGTGGGTGTTTTGAAACACTAAAAACAGCTTCCAGAATCACTTTTTTTAAAGCTGTCCTCTCACGACTTTTACTTTTCAGAAATACTTTTAAGCTGTTTATAGAATTGACAAACACCACCATAATAGGACTACAATTTAATCATTCATTGGCCATAGCCATTCTACTCAAAAGACTAGGACCTATCTTCTTTTTCCTAATTCCACTCCTCCTCCTAATTATTTCCATCTCATTCCTTGTTCTAAATTCTTCGATCACAAATTTCTTCATCAATACATCATCGGTCAAAGATTTTCCACGAAATATCTTCCTTTGCATGCTCATCGTCATCGTCGAAATTTCTTGTCGAGCTGGTAACGATGTGGATCTTTTATAGCTACGGCTCCGCCTTGGAGGAACAACGCCGTTATGGAAAATGTTGGTGTACGATGAAATTGGTGCACATAAACAGACGTGAGTAAAGGACGATGTTACCCCCACTCGCGTTGAACTGCTTTTTCCAAGTTTTCTTTTTGTGTTAATATCTCTTGTTTTCCAGAGCGTGACATTTTTTATTTGAATTTGTGCTGATTTTTTCCACAATTTGCTCACCTCTATTGCTCTTTCGTACCAACCTTTCCGCCTACATTTAACCAACATGTGTAAAATAATAGTATAACAAAAACTTGTACACCTATAATATGTCTACAAGTTTATTCTTTTTTTTTTAATTTATGAACGGTTTACTTTTAAATTCAACATCTTAGTTGATCAAATTTAAAGAATGTTGTAATTAAATTTGAAAGTTAGTTGAACAAATTTAAAATTTTTTTTTGAAAGAAATCACGTCGAAAAAAATGAATGTCATGAAATAAAAAAAATAAAAAACGAGACTAAAAATATTTCACCTAATATATTCGATTGATGATGACTTATGGGTGTGATCATCTCGCAACATGATAAACTATTATTTTTTCATGCCAAAATTTAGGAAATAAGGATTTTTTTTTTTTCCTTTAGAATATATATATCATTATAACTACAAGTATTAATTATTTTGACATGGAAAACACAAAATTTGTATTTGATATATTGGGTAAATAAATTGTATGATTGTTTGGTAGTTGATGATTGAGGAATGTGAGTTTGAGAGAACTAGTCAAAGTCATTACACACACGTTTTCCATTTTCTTCATCCAAATTTTGACAGGTTAACACGTCGGAATGGTTAACATACATCTTCATTTCTCTTACGCCAACTAATTAATAATAGTAACCGACTATGTGATTTCTTGCGCACTTTTATTTATTTATTTGCACATATAGAAATACTCAAAAAAAAATAAAAAAAATTAATATTCTTCCAACATTATTTTATTTTTAACATTATCACTTTTTTTTTACCTACATTTTACTTATACCCCTCACATCACAAATACTTGTAAAAAATAAATTGCCCCATAAGACTTCGTACGGTGTAACTTAATTTTGCACATAAGACTTTCTATATGACTATATGTGAGTTGGGATGGTTTATGAACTTGTAAATAAAATAAAACAATATTTTAGAATTAAAGTATTTTGAAATATTCAATTGATCAAATCCGTTCAAAGATAAAAGAGTAATATAAATTACATAAACATGCTTGTTCAAATTATATATTAAAACAATCTCGTTATTTGAATAATTATTATATTATATATATCTTAGAAAAACTAAAGAAATTATTTGACTGACCAAAAATGCAAAATCAAGAATTTGTCAGTCAATGTAAATAGGAATTAATTAAAATAAATAAAAATGTATATGAATTAACATTTTCTCGATTAGTCAAACCAATTATTAGTGTCTTCTATGATAAATTTGATAATTATTCATTCTGTTGGTAATTTGTAATTCTGTGGGATTTTATTTGCAATTCGTCAAAAAAATTGGAAAATTTTCAGATAATGAACTTTCGAGAATTTTAAGAATTTTCGGTAAATCAGTGTTGAAAAAATAATACTCCAATAAAATTTGAAAATTAACTAGAGTTAAGACATACTCCCTCCATTTTTTAATAAGTATCACTTTGATAATTTACAATAAATTAAGATTATAAATTATGATTTATATTACCTTTCATTAATTATAACTAATTTTGATATATAAATTTTGTTTAATAAAGAATATGGTCAAGGGTGTAGCTAGAATTCATAAATCAAATTAATTTTGGTATACATAATATTTATGTGTTTTTCATAATTTATGCTACTATATTAATTGAAATGAAGTAAAATAGTTAAAATTAAAGAGAAAAAAATCCAAAATGACCGTTATTTATTTTTAAGTTACATTTATAACAAATGGAGGGAGTATTCATTTTAACTACACAAATATACACAATTGTACCTCAAATTCAAGTAGTTTTTATTTTAGAATTGATACTTTTTTTAAGGTAGAGGGAGAATACCAAATTTAGTTTATGGATAAAAATCAGGAAAAATAGTTAGCCCAATGTAAAGTGCCTATAAGAGCCCATATCGTGTTTCCTAAGCAAGAACCAATATGGATCAGAAATTTTGGAGCTCTAACACCTGACAGGTCTGTTCTAAATGATGTTTTCGTAGAATTTATTGGAATTAAAAAAATATATGTATGAACAAATATACATTTAAATAATGAAAGAGATTTCTATTAAAAATAAGGGTAGGTCTTCTGAGTCTATTTTAAAAAGTGGTAGGATTAACAATAAAAATAAAATACGTAAAAAAACATGTATGCTAATTTATGTAGCTCAAACGGTTGAGAATAATTTATTTTACGTTGAGGTCTCTCACATTTAACAATTTTCACATATATTATGTTAAACATTTTAGATATATTTTGTTGCACTTTTCAATTGTAGTGACTTACAATTTTTAACAATATTTTTTAGTTAAAATATATTGACTTACACTTTTTAGTAATGTTATGCTACATTTTTTAGTCATATTTTGTTGCACTTTTCAGTTGTAGTGACTTACAATTTTCAACAATATGCAGTTATAATGACATACACTTGTTAGCGATGTTATGTTACACATTTTAGATATATTTTGTTGCACTTTTCAGTTGTAGTGACTTACAATTTTCAACAATATTTTTTAGTTATATTGACTCACACTTTTTGGTAATGTTATGCTACACATTTTAGTCATATTTTGTTGCACTTTTCAGTTGTAGTGATTTACAATTTCCAACAATATGTTGAGTTATAGTGACTTACACTTTTTAATAATGTTATGTTACACCTTTTAGTTGCATTTTATTACACTTTTTAGTTATAATAACTTACACTTTTCATTAAAATATTGTGTTGCACTTTTCAAGTATATTGACATACACTTTTTAATAATATTGTGTTGCATTTTCTAGTTATACGTACTAACTTACACTTTCTAGTTATAATGATTTACACTTTTTAATAAAAAAATGTGTTACACTTTTTATTAATATTGTGTTACACTTTTTAGTAATATTGACTTACATTTTTCAAGACACACAATTTCGAAAAAAAAAATTACCAATAAAAAAATTACAAAAAAAAAAAATAATAATAAAAAAAAAATTGACAAAGTCAAAAATTTTATTCACAATATTCTTGAATATTTAGAGTTTAGGTTGACTAAGTCATGAGATTTTCTAAAGTTAAAGAAAGGACTAAAGGGCATAATTGAAATAAACAATATAAAAAATTTTAAAACATCATTTAATTGTGTACAAGAGATTAATGTTAAAACATTACTTATTGAAAAACTCAAACATAATTTTACTAAATCCAAATAAAAAGATGAGAATTAGAGATTTAGATCTATGAATTTAAATTTTAAAAAGATTTAAATCGTCACTAAAATTATGTTATTTAAAAATTATATATTTTTAAATACATTCATTTGAAATGCCTATATAAATCAAATCCCTCATTTCCATCCAAATACAGCCTAAAAGAATAAATTAATCACAAAACTATATTGTTTGTCCAAATTAAAAATATAAATAAATTGAAATAACAATTAAATATCTCAATGAGAAAAATAATTGTTATATTGACTCATTTATCCGTGCCTTTACTCTTCAAACCACAATCTTCTACTATCATAATAGGAGTATTAACATTTCATTCACCTAAAACTGAATTTGAAAAATCAAATACATAAAATTAATTTATTCAAAATTTGCAACCTTACAACTATTTTCAACAAATGAATCATCACAATTATACGCAAATACTTTTATGCAATTGAATGTATAGATACACTTAAATTTTAATGTTTAATTTACTTAAATTAATATTTAACTCAACATTTAACCCAATTAATTAAAACTCGATTTCAATCAATTTCATCAAGTACCACCCCACATTATAATTGTTCAAAGTTGGGTCAAAACCCAATTTATTTAAACCAACGTCTAAAAATGCAGAAGCAGTTTTAGTTGTCATCTGCTACTATTTATATACATACACACTGAATGTATATAATCAATTAGTAGGAGTAATATTTTTGGCTTAAAAAAAAATTATGAAAGTAAAGTAAATTAAATAAAAATTATGAGAGAGAGAGAGAGATTATGCACCTTGAACGTGATTTATGTTGCATGAAGAATGGAGAGGGAGGAAGAATGAAAATGGTCATTTGGGAGGAATGGAATAAGTTATCAAACTTTTGACACTCTTATAATAAATTGTCATTTTTCTTTAATTTTTTTTATTGACCTTTTCTTTATTATACCTTTTGCTTTGGCAGGAATTATTCAAATTGATTGAGAGAAAAAGAGATTCAAACTCAGAGGTAAAGCAAATCTTTTGCTTTTTACTCAATATTACCTATTTGCCCTTCTAAATATCCACACCTTAATTTTTCTTTCTTAATTAACCCAACTTATATCATATATAATTGGGCTCAAATATCCACTTTAAAAGATAAATTACCAGCCATCTTGTAAATAAATTATTACTATATGACAATTATTTGATGGAATGCACAAAATTGTACTAGTACAAATCTGTTTAATAATAATTATTACGGAGTATTATATATATAAAAAGTCCCCACCCTTTCTCAAAACAAAGAAATAAACTTAATTGCAAATAATATTCAATATTTGATGCAACAAATAAAAATTATATGCTACTCAAAAAATGAAACAAAAACATTATATATGTACAATTTTAAAATAAATAAAAATAGACACGCTTTATGTTAACTATAATTATTTACAAATGATATAAAAAAAAAGTTAAGAAAAAATGTTAAACGATTTATTGTATTTAAATATGTGGCATAAGTATGAAATAACAAAAAATAGAGAAAGAGAGATTGATTAAATCTTGTAATCATAGCGAGATCCATGCCCCCACATTGAAGTTGATTGCTTCAGTCGTATAGGTATAGCACGACACAAGTAGCAGCTTTTTGCTACACAAATATTATTGTAATAAAAGGATTGGGCAAATAAAGTAATAAAAGGAAAGACCTAGAACCATAGTTAAGAAAAAAAAGTACATTCTTCTAAATAGATCGATTAACACAATAAAAATTCACACCAACCAAACTTAAAAGGACTTATGAGGGGATCAAAAGAATCTCCCCATCGTTCCACATACGAAGCGATAAAGTGCAACTCATTAGTAAAATTTATCGATGGATCAATAGTGAAGATTTCAGAGGCGATAGCCTCTAACTCATTGATAACGCTTTCTGGTGGTTGCCGTTATGATACACTCATAAGAACTCATAACTTTTGGTACGAAATTTAATGTATAAATTATTTATTAGTATTATGAGGAATAAAAATGAGGGTAATAATGACTTTTCAACTTTATAAGCAGTGAAATTGTTTTTTAATGTGAATAAAGTAATGTTATTTGATGCAATAATATTATTATGTTTTGAGATGATAATTAAAATACTTTTTTACTATTTTAAGTATGAGTACTTAAGTGAGAGACGTTAGAAATAATAAATGAATCATTAAGTAATTAAGTAGAAAACGAAAGATGTATTGCATATGAGTGGTGTGGGGTTTAAAAGGCTGCTGCAGCTTCGCTCGTGGTTTAAATCAGAAGAGATGAACGTTTGCATGCTAGCTTTTGTGTCTCACCATTCTAAATAGTACAGAGTAATATTCTGAGGAGTGGACCACACGCAAATATTTGAATTATGTGTGTCCAAAATCGATAGAGGGTGGTAAAAATATGTGTAAACACAGATTCGTGAATTAAATATAAAAACGCGAAAATGCGAAACAATTTTATTTAATTTCAAATTAAAACCGAGTATTTGTGGGTTACAATCTCTAATTTCTCCTCTGATTCTCTCTTCTTGAACTTCTTGAATTTCCTGAGCTTTTGGAGCTGGATCCGCAGCCGAATCCTTTCCGATCTTGTATTTGGGGCTTTTATAACGTTAATCCAAAGGCTTAGCACCGTATTTTGGATTAACCGCCGAATTTAGGGACTTTTTGGATGAACGTCGTTGAAGATCGTTCTTGAATTTGGGACTTTGTAACGTTAATCCAAAGGCTTGACGCCGTATTTTGGATTAAACGTTGATTTTCGGGACTTTTTGGGACTTATCGGGACTTTTTGGGACTTATCGGGACTTTTTCGTTGAAGATCCACGAAGAACTTTGAAGAAACGTCGAATCGAAGAGGTTTAGCACCTTGATCTCCACTCGAACACTGCTTCTTGCTGCTTTTCCCCAAGAATGCCTTGAAGAAACGCCGAATCGAAGAGGCTTAGCACCTTGATCTCCACTCGAACACCACTTCTCGTCGCTTTGCACGAAGAACGCCTTTGAAGCTCCTCCGCTTGCTGAAGAACACTCTAAAATCTCTACAGAGAATTTTAGAGCCTTGAATGCTTCTGCTTTCTTTGTTGATGATAAAATGAATGAAATGAGGCCTCTATTTATAGGTGTAGAACCTAGAGTTTTTTATGGGCCAAGGAGATATTTGTGTAAGTGGTTAGGCCTTAATTCCAATTTTGAATTACTTGATGGGCTAAGAATACCCTATTTGGGCTTGATTTGGTTTGTTGGACTTTAGAGGCCCATCTTCATTTATAGGACTTTAGAGGCCCGTCTTCATTTATCGGACTTTAGAGGTCCGTCTTCATTTATCGGACTTTAGAGGTCCGTCTTCATTTATTGGACTTTAGAGGCCCGTCTTGATTTGTTGGACTTTGGAGGCCCAAAAGAATTTAAAATTTAGGTGTCTACAAATTGCCCCCTCGCATTTCGTTCACGAGAACGTTTGTCTTTGATGTGGACGAATTGCGAATTACTTTCGAATGATTTCCCACATGCGGGCCCATGAGTGACTATTCTTTAACTTTGATGGTTGTCGTACACAGTTTATACTCGTGCGTACCAGGAGTAATAAGCAGTTTAGTCTCGTGCATCATGGAGCAAAAAACAGTTTAGGCTCGTGCGTTTATGGAGCAATAAGCAGTTTAGGCTCGTGCATCATGGAGCAAAAAGCACTTTAGGCTCGTGCGTTTATGGAGCAATATATACGCCGTCTTCAGAAATCAATTTGTAGGCGCCATTTGCGTAAACTTCCTTCATTTGACTGTCTTCAATTGTGATGTGATTTGTCGTTGTTTCAATTTCTTCTAGCAAGATCTTCCCTTCTTTGGCTAGCTGCATAATTTTCTCTTTAAGTATAAAACAATATTGGATTGGATGTCCTACCAATCGATGGTACTTGCAATACTTTGGGTCATCCGTTCGCCCAGCCTCGTCGGGTCGTTTCATTTCTGGCAGTTTGATGAGATCATTCTTGATCAGGTCATCGAATATTTCAGGGATATCTGAGTCCAGAAATGGATATTGCTTTTGTTGCCACTCCTTCAAACTTATTTTCCTTTGCCCCCATTCTTGGGATGATAACTCTTCAACTCCACTTGTAGACATGCTCAACTCCATGTCATGAGCCTTAGTAGCCAAATCCTCGAATGATTTTGGTCGAATTGCTTGAAGGATATACTGAAGGCCCCACTGCATTCCTTGGATGCACATCTCGATTGCTGAAGTTTCAGTTAATCTATCCTTACAATTTAGACTTAGATTCCTCCATCGATTTATGTAATCGATCACCGACTCTTCATTTGATTGACGAGTGTTCGTCAATTCAATCATGCTAACCGTTCTTCGAGTGCTGTAAAATCGGTTGAGAAATTCCTGCTCCATTTCCTCCCAACTATCTATCGAACTGGCCTCCAAATCAATATACCAATCGAATGCATTTCCCTTTAAAGAGCGCACAAATTGCTTCACCAAATGATCTCCGTAAGTGCCGGCATTGTTGCAAGTCTCTACGAAGTGAGCAATATGCTGCTTTGGATTACCCTTGCCATCGAACTGCAGCAACTTTGGAGGTTGATAACCAGTTGGCATTTTCAAACCGTCAATCCTCTTAGTGTAAGGCTTGTTGTAGGTGAAGAAAGACTTAGGATTTTCCTCGAACTTATCCTTTATTGCTCCGAGTATGATTTCTTTTAACAGGTAAATAGGCACCAAACCATGGGGAGAGACTTGTAACTCCTTAAGAGTCGGGTTAATTTCCATCTGATGACGTTCACCGGACATATCAACATCATGCCTTTCGACTTGCTTTCCTTTAGCACGGCTTGACTCCCCTTTGTCTACATTGCTCACCAGCTTAGCAATCTGGACATCTTGTTCTTGCACATGTTTCGTGAGTCCTTCTATAGCTCGAGTTAAGCTTGCCAATTGCTCCTCAACAGTCGTAGTGTCTGTCGCCATTGTTGAGGCTGTGCTCGAATCTGACGAGCTTGCTGTGGAACGAGTAGGGGAACATGCTGGATTGTTCTCCTCATTCGCAGTGTTGGGTGGTGGACCCTCTGCAGTAGCCTTCTCTGAAGAAGACGATGACTTGGAGTTTCTTGACATACTCCTCGTGAGTACGTTCACGTCTTCAAAGTCAAGACCAGCTGATCCGGATGCGACACCTCTCTTGATCTTAATCTTGATTGGCTCCATCGTTTATCTTGATTTACTTGAAGAGCAGAGATGAGAGGTAGAGATAGTCCCATTGGGCGTGCCAATTTGTAAACACAGATTCGTGAATTAAATATAAAAACGCGAAAATGCGAAACGATTTTATTTAATTTCAGATTAAAACCGAGTATTTGTGGGTTACAATCTCTAATTTCTCCTCTGATTCTCTCTTCTTGAACTTCTTGAATTTCCTGAGCTTTTGGAGCTGGATCCGCAGCCGAATCCTTTTCGATCTTGTATTTGGGGCTTTTATAACGTTAATCCAAAGGCTTAGCACCGTATTTTGGATTAACCGCCGAATTTAGGGACTTTTTGGATGAACGTCGTTGAAGATCGTTCTTGAATTTGGGACTTTGTAACGTTAATCCAAAGGCTTGACGCCGTATTTTGGATTAAACGTTGATTTTCGGGACTTTTTGGGACTTATCGGGACTTTTTCGTTGAAGATCCACGAAGAACTTTGAAGAAACGTCGAATCGAAGAGGTTTTGCACCTTGATCTCCACTCGAACACTGCTTCTTGCTGCTTTTCCCCAAGAACGCCTTGAAGAAACGCCGAATCGAAGAAGCTTAGCACCTTGATCTCCACTCGAACACCACTTCTCGTCGCGAGCCTTGAATGCTTCTGCTTTCTTTGTTGATGATAAAATGAATGAAATGAGGCCTCTATTTATAGGTGTAGAACCTAGGGTTTTTTATGGGCCAAGGAGATATTTGTGCAAGTGGTTAGGCCTTAATTCAAATTTTGAATTACTTGATGGGCTAAGAATACCCTATTTGGGCTTGATTTGATTTGTTGGACTTTAGAGGCCCATCTTCATTTATAGGACTTTAGAGGCCCGTCTTCATTTATCGGACTTTAGAGGTCCGTCTTCATTTATCGGACTTTAAAGGTCCGTCTTCATTTATTGGACTTTAGAGGCCCGTCTTGATTTGTTGGACTTTGGATGCCCAAAAGAATTTAAAATTTAGGTGTCTACAATATGTTTTCAAGATTTAAGTAAAACCGGTTCACGGATTATTGAAAGAAATAATATATAAATGAATCAAGGGTTGGTCTCAAATAGACTTTATTATATGAACTTGATCCTTTAATTTTTTTTAATATATTTTTTTTAGAAATGTGTAAGTCATTATAATTGAAAAGTGCAATACAATATTAATAAAAGGTGTAAGTTATTATAGCTAAAAAAAAAAATGTAACACAATATTACTGAAAAATGCAACACAATATTATTAAATAGTGCAAGTCAGTATAACTGAAAAATGCAACATAATATTAATGAAAAGTGTAAGTTATTATAACTGAAAAGTGCAACACAATATTACTAAAAAAATTTGTAAATAACTATAAATGAAAATATTATTGTAAAGTGTAAGACACTACAATTAAAAAGTGCAACATAATATAACTAAAATGTGCAATATAATATTACCAAAAGGTGTAAATCAATATAACCGAAAATATTATTGAAAGGTATAAGTCATTACAATTGAAAAGTGTAATACCATATAATAAAAAATAATAATAAACTACCAACTCGAATGCATACATGGCTATATGCACTTGACTCTACACAAAACTTTCTCATGAATTAATTGCACACTTTTAAAAAAAAAAAAAAAAAATGAATTTCTAAATAAAACAAATTTTAAAGTCTTATACTCCCAAACCGTTTAAGTTCAAATTTCACTGAAAATAATTTCAATAGCTCATATTAAATTGTTCATTCAAATATAATCTGCTTCTAAAGAAGTAAAAGTGATAATTTAGTCCAAAAGTAAAAAATGATATTATAGAATTAATATAAATGAATAAATTTCACAATCTTTCTAAAAGTTTGAAGTTATAGATACAGAATTTGGTAAATTTCATTTTCAGCAAATTGGTGCTTAATTTAGTTTAAATTATGTAGTAATTGAAAAGCATAATGATGAATTTGATGGGGATGTTTAATCGATGTCACCAAAAGCACCTGCAAACGCGCGCCAAAATATAACAAAACAAAATTATTATTATTTCCTGGCATCTGTTAAAAATAATTTAAACTTCAATACATGGTGTGCGCGCGCGCAGAATATATGTTTTTCACCATCTAATTTCATTTCTATTTAGTTTGAATTTTGTATATTTTTTTTTAGGTTTTCAAAGTTAGTAAACAAGATTAATAGATAAAGAAGAATAATTTATTTTAACCCGGATCAAATTAGAATTGCCACTCCATTTTAATAGTGAAAAAGTGGGGGGACAAATATATGCACGTTTGCCCACACATACAAATTAAGTCTTTCATTCTCAAAACGAGACAATGCCCTACATTGAGTATTTTTGTGTTAAAAAAATTAGAGATAAAATGAAAGACAAAGATCCAGTAAGAGTTCGAAAACATCAATGAAAACCAAGTCTCATGGAAAAAGGGAATGCGCAAGAAAGCATAAAAATTAACAAAAACATCAAATGAGCTAAAACAATTTATAACAAGGAGTCTTAATTAACAACAAACTAATTAGATCTAGAAAAACAAAATAGAAAAATGGATCAACAAATTGATCTACCAATAGACCACTGTAAGAATGAAAGATGGGACCATTGATACAAACTACAACACTGAAAAGAAATTGTAATTGCAAAGGCGGTGGCAGGCCTTAATAATCTCCAAGCAAAGATTCAGGTCATTCTTGTTGTAGTTTTTGATGGAAGAGCAAATAAGCAGTGCCCAATATAAAGGGTAAAATTTTCCATATGTTTCTCAAAGACGTACTAGTAATCCCCAATCTCTGCTGGTATATATATTATCTGCACTCTTCAAATCAGCAAACTTCTGATTCTCATCATACCCCCTTCTCGCAGCGCCAATTGCCGCCCAGGTCAGGGACCTTTAGTGGGTTTATCAATTACAACATATCCTTTATTTCTTTACAATTCAATACACCAACTTTTTTAATTTTACAATTTAATGCACCAATAAATTTTCTGATCTATTTTAAAATGATGTGGCGCCGGAAATATCAAAATCGCCACATTGGCGCCAAGTAAGACTGCCACCTAATTAATTATTATTTTTAATGAAAAAAAAACAATTTAAAAACCCTTAAAAATACAAAATTAAATCAACCTTTATTTGCACATAAGTCTTAACCGTGTTCTTCAATTCGTCAATCCTTCAATCGATTTGTTTGTTTAAGATGGGCTCAGACGGTAAACCAAAAATTTCCATACAAGAAGATGCAGAAGTTGTTTGCAGCGAGTTCCCTGATTTGTTCAATATTCGGAAGAAAAACTCACCAAGCTGCTGCTTTCTCTACTTCTTTCCTCTTCAACGATACCCAGAAACAAGTATTTGTACATGGATGTTTTCCTTTCCTGGTTATCTTTTTAATGTTTTTGATTCTCTCTATTTTTCTTAGTAACTGTTTTTCTTGCTGCAAGTATGATGCATCAACTTATAGATTAATAAGTAATTCTAATTTCCGGTTAACACGTGTGTCGAATTAAAATTTTATATTCAATTTGCTGACTATTATTGAACTGGAAGATTTTTTTATAATTCTCTTTTATTGAATTTTACTGCAAATGGCCATGTAGATACCTTATACCAATCAGTGGACAATGCTTGCGAATTCTGAAGGAATAGAATTTATGTGCGTGCGCTTTTAGGATAATTAATAAGGATTGATTTAATTTTGTATTTTTAAAGGTTTTTAAATTATTATTTTTTTCATTAAAAAATAATAATTAATTAGGTGGTCGTCTTACTTGGCGCCAATGTGGCGATTTTGATTTTTTCGGTGCCACATCATTTTAAAATTGATTGGAAAATTTACCCGTGCATTAAATTGTAAAACTAAAAAAGTTGGTGTATCGAATTGCAAAGAAATAAAGGATATGTTGTAATTGATAAATCTACAAAAGGTCGTGATTTTTTTTGCAATTAAACCTTTTTAGAACTACATTCGAAAATTACCTTTACATTTAATATAATTTATATTATTCAAATTAAGATTTGATAAAATCACAAATCATCGGTAATCGCGGTCATAAATACAATCTCGAAATTCAAACTTTCCTAAAACTACCAATATTAATAATAAATGATTGTCATTTTAATGATAATTATAACTTCTCCATTAAATTAGGAATACAGTAACTATCAATAAGCATTAATTTCGCGATTAATAATGACTTAATGTTATCATTAGAGGAAATAAAAAAACCGTTTAAGAACAAGAATTGACAAGATTAACCAAGTTGGATGGAAAACCATATAAAATAAAAAAATAAAGAAGAACATACGAATTAATTAATTATCGAGTAACAGAATATATGCTTGACTACATGCTAAAATAGTATTCACATTTTAATATATGCTTGACAACATGCTAAAAAAAATACACAAGTTTTATCTTTATTCATGATTAATATAATCATAGTATTATTACATAAATCATGGTGTTATCACCTAAAAAAAATATAGAGATTATTCTTTAATAGAGTCATTTCTACAGCACCTTACTCTAATAGGGACTACAACTTTTGAAATTTTCTAATAGGGTCAAATTAGAGATAAAAACCATAATTACCCTCAATATACATATAATTCGTTAAGTTCAAGAATTGAGTAATTACATCTTTAAATCAAATTTTAAATTCCCTAATTATGAGGCATATTATAAAAAATTATGACTTTCCCAATTTCGAAATCTTAAAATTCATTTCGTTGAATCGTTGAATGCAGTAAGTACCATATTAAATTTTTCCATTTTGATTGTGTATTGTTCGGATCATCAAATTCAAAACGCATAAATTCGATTTTAGAATCTACAATGCACTTTTCGGATTTGTATATACTAAATAATTGTTTTTTCAATGCACAGGTTGTCATATCTTGAAGATTTGAGATAGATTATAGTGTATTCGACAAGGTTAATTTCAATGGCAAAAACAAGCTTATTCGAGTCAATGAATCGACATCTTTTACAGATTTATTGGGTGAAATAACAGGTATGTGTACCCTTAGATCTCCCGGTAATATATCGATATCTTACTCCGTATCTAACCTCAACAACTTCTGCATAGAATCCGATTCTGGCCTAGTATAGTAGAGTTTTGTAAGGCTACTTCTGAAAATAGTGCATAACGTTATGCATAAAATAGTGCTAAAATTGGAGTATGTGATTAATGTGATATGCAAAATAGTCATCATACTTCAATCGAATGCATTATGCATAACGTGATATGCAACATAATAATCATATTTTGAATTATGCATAACGTTATATGCAATTTAATCTGCACTCTCGACAGGAATAATTAAGATTAAAATGCAATTTAATCTACACTCTCGATAGGAATAATTAAGATTAAAGGAAGCAGTCGATCGTCTTCTTCGTCGCCGAAAAATGCAGAGTCTGTCTTCAGAATCTGTGGAATGAAATGCAGAAATTCTGGAAAGAAAACTTTCAGCAAAACAAATTCAGTTAATTAATTGCTTTGACCTTTTTTTTAGGAAATATTTGAGATTTATGGATGGTGCTAAATATACGCAATCTTAGAGAAAATGCATTTAAAAACTGATTTGATGTCAATTATGAAAAGTCGATAATAATTCAAAACTATTTAAATTGAAAAAGGCATATCTGTCTTCTTAGGTCCCAATTTGAATCTATTGGATAAAATTCAAAAAGCTAGTCCCTATTAAAAAAAGTAGTAGTGAAATGACTCTAATAACAAAGGGTTAGTCTTATGTGAAATATTGCATACATGCATTTCATCCCAATTAGGTAAGTCAAAACCCTAAGTCCAAAAGTCAAATTAAGTCAATTTTAAAAAATTCGCGGGTCATAGGTCTGGATCCGGGTTGCCCAGAAAATTCGCGGGTTGCAAACAGGTGGTTTACTACATGACCAAAATATTGTTACTACAAGGCCAAAATATTACCACTACAAGGCAAAAAATTTAATACTACATGTCAAAACATTTTGAAAAATTCACCAAAAAATAAAGTCTCCAGAATATTTTTGAACATGTAGTAATACACTTTTGACCTTGTAGTGATAAAATTTTGGTCTTGTAGTAACATTGTTTTAATCATGTAGTAGCCGAATAAGTCAAAATTATTTTAGTAATTTTGCCACCAAAAAATAAGTGTCCAGAATATTTTTGGACTTGTAGTAATACACTTTTGACCTTGTAGTGACGAAATTTAGTTCTTGTAGTAACATAATTTTGGTCATGTAGTAAAATAATAATATATTAGAGTGAAAATAAATATTTTAATTAAGGTTGACCCGCTTTGACCCGTGTTGACCCACGAATTTTGACCTAATTACCTTAATTAGTCATATTGCATGTATGCAATATTGCATATAAGTTTTTGCGAATAACAAATTACCCAAAAATATATAATATAATGTAAGAAAACTAAATATTCTGCAACTATAAAACTGTTCCACATAATTTATACTCCGTATTTGTTTATAGTTTATATATATAAACAGATTTTTTTAGATAAAATCAACTTATAATATTGTTCTATTAAAGTAATTAACTTGTTATCAGTTGCATAAAAGAATATATGCGTGGTGATATGCTCGAACGAAATGCACATTTGGAAATATGGAACATATATGCAAATAACATGATATTATCTTTACATATAATTAATATAATCATAGTATTATATAAAATATTAGGTATCAACATAAATGTTGGACATAATTTATCTATGTTTATAATTAATATATATAAAAGAGATTTTAGATAAAAAATTTACTCATAACATTAAATGTTTAAATAAATCGAAATATAAACATTGCTGTGTATATTTTGCTCAATTAAACATAGGAGTACATTTTTTCAAACATTAAATTAAACACATATACTTTATTCATTAAATCAAACACATATATTTTGCTCAATTATACTTTATCCTTCAGCACGATGGATTATACCTGAAGATATGTGGATCTCAGACCTCATTCTGCTATTAGAAACTTTGTAAATATTTAATTTATGTAACAACAGATACATAAATTTTTTTTCCAAAAAGCAATTAAAGTACACCTCCAAATGTATGTCATGGATAAAATAGGTATACTCCTCGTAATTTCGATTGAAAGGGGGACGACCACTGCTTTAGGCAAGGAAAACATTAATCCACAAACTCAGTTTTATTGTTGAAGAAGCTAGGAATTTCGAATGAAAAATAAGAAGATACGTATATATCTTATGCAGTAGTCATTTACCAAAATTTCAGGTGTTACACAGTAAAAAAAAAAAAAAGGTGCATTCAACAATTGAACTACAATTTTAATTTGATTCTAATTTTATGAGTAAAAAATGCAAGTATATCTAAATAACTTAGAATTCAATTGCATATTTATATTTAATTTGGAATAAAAATTAATGTATAACAAAATGGGTAGCTATTGAAGTCTGAAGATACGAAGGAGTAATTATTAGTATTAAAGTATTGTGTGACAAAATTAAACAATTAGTTTCTGTGGTGTAGTGGTTATCACGACAGCTTTACACGCTGCAGGTCCCCGGTTCGATCCCGGGCAGGAACATTATTTTTTATTTATTTTTTTTATTTTTTTGATGAATTAATCGCACTTGCATTCAAATTTTGATTAGGCAAAATATTTCATATAGAGGAGAATGAATGTATAATTTAGCCGTACAGGTTTGTTTATATGGATTGGAGATGCAGTCTTATATATTTATCCATATTATCATTTTTTTTTTCATTGTTTCAATATCACTATAAAGAAAATGAGTAATGAAATCCGAGTATTGGCCCCATCAAATAGTTGGAGTTCTTAACTTGATAAATGCATTTGCAGCTTGATTCTCCTTTCTATAGATATGTGTGTATCCAATGAACATCATATTGATCATCGATCGGGTAACGCCTCACAACCCCTGCCGTCGCAACAGAATGAGGGAAGTCTAGCCTCCATTTGATATCCCCAACCTTATTCATTGGTGAATGATGCCACAAAGAAACCTTTAAAATTCTAGAAGATAACCCCACTAAATATGTTATTTGAAGAAGCACGATAACTACCACCAATATTAAATTTGTACCAACCCAGATTTGGAGGAATCCACCACACTGAAATCGGGTCCCTGGGAGGATGCGGTCGGCTCCCCACACCTAAAGGGTGAATGATACTGAGGTTGTCCACGGTGTTATTCAACTCTTTGATAAATCCGAGGCCTCACGAACACCAGATAGAATGAGTACGACACATTGTCTCATATAAGGGGAAACATCCTCAAAGTCGTCTTATTACGAGTATTTCAAAGTGCCCAAATTATGGTAACAAAAGCCACACGCCATAAATCCAAGACCTGCTGTCAAAACGGAAATTTAAGGGCGTGAAGAAAAACATTCAAGAAACTCATATCAAAGTAAAAGAAATTGGTAGTGTATTGTTCATCAATAAAATATATTCTCTCCATTCACGAAATGTAGTCTCATTTACCTTATATTCTCCATCCATAAAATGTAGTTCCATACACTTATAAATCCATCGCTTTATCACCATCACTTAATTACTCAAATTGTTATCAACTTGATTCACAAATAATCACTTTATAAACAATTTATCTTATAATACTTTTACTTTATCTATTTTTTTTTTTTAAATATGCGCCCCTCCAATGAAATTACACTTCGTGAACGAAGGAAGTATAATTTTATATATTCTATAGAATTATATATATAAAAGAGAATTAATCACAATGCTCAATATATAAATTTAAGGAAAATATCTTATTGATTTGTGAATCTTTATCTTTCACTATGTCTTTGATTTTTTTATTTTTTTTTGCATGAAAAATACCTTATTGTGAGGTTTCAACTCGTTTTGAGAATGAAGATGTAGTTTACATGTGGGACAAAAGTACATTTGTCTTCTTACTTTCTTTACTATTGGAATGGAATAGCAATTCTAATTTGATTCGAGGTGGGAAAATTTTGTTCACCTTTAACTATTTATCATATGTATAGATATACTCTGCGGGCGCATACACTATGCATTACCGTTAAAATAAAAATTATTTTTTAGCAGATGCCAAGAAATACAAATGATTTTGTTTTTGTTATATTTTGGCGTTTGCAGGTTCTTTGGTGACATCGATTAAACATCATGACCATCAAATTCATCATTATACTTTTCAATTACTGCATAATTTAAACAAAATTAAGCTGAGCCCATATCTATTTTTCCTTCCCCCCATTTTTTATTTTCAATGAAAATTTGAATTTGGAACTTCTTTTCATGGAATTATAACAATTTTACTGAAATCTTGAAAACATTTTTTGACCCCCCATCTATCGATTTTGGACACACTGGTGTGTGTTGAGTATGGTCCACTTCACTGAATGTCAGAATATTAATTTAGAATGGTGAGACACAAATTACTGAAAGCATGCAAAAGTTGATTTAAGCCACGAGCCAAGTAGCAGCCTTAAACATCCCCACACCACCCATATGTCATGTGTACTTGGCTTACTCTCTATCCACTAAGCAAACGAGCCCACAAATTCGGATATACATTGAACTCACCCCACTCAAGGCGGGTTTGGATTCGGACGACGTCATTTTTATTGAACCATCTCACGAGGTTGTGTTTGGGACCAAATAATTTTCACATCTTGTAGTCTTCCATATAAGGGTAAAAAATGAGTAAAGAAAATAATAGATTGAGCAAAACTAAAAGAACTTTAGTAAAGGGGAAAGAGAGATGTTTGTACAAAGGATTTGAAGTTTTGAACTTGAGTTCTCAACATTTTACATGTCTAAACAGTGAAGCCCTAAAGATACAACACCAAGTTGAAAGCACTAGATAGCAATGACGACGCTACAACACATAAACGAGCATTGCATTCTAACTAACCCAGGCTATAGACAAACCTAATAACTTAGTCGTCATAAATCAATAACAAGGAAAAACAAGACTACCGAAGATTTCATCATAAACCATGTCAAGTCTGCCTAATGAAAGAAGTAGTCATTGTCGTCCCCAATTGCCAGAACCAGCTTTACGCTCCCCTCGTTTTCTTTTGTTTGTAGGAAAATTAATCTCCGAGGATAGGCACGACTTCAGAATTGCCTGATTTACAACAGGTTTTATGTCATGTTCTACTGCTAAAACAACAGCCTTGTTGCTCTCTTCGTCTCCAGTATGTTCTGCTTCTTCAGTCTTCACGCCAATTTGCTTATGATTGTATCCGATAGTTGAGCACTCTGCTTCTGCTGCCTCATTTTGTATGAGGATGTTATCCACAATCTGTAGAGATCAACAGGATTCAAGAACAATTTAATCATCATAAAATCGAGAGAAGTTCCCAATTCAGGTCTGTTTTTTTTGTCACGAGTCATAGGCCACGACAAAAAAACTAAGTAAAATGGGAAGACCTTAAAATTTGGTCCTGATACAAAAAACTAAGTAAAATTCTTGCATTTTTTCCTTTATTCAGGCTTGATTTTTTCTTTTTTTTATCTCAATTCAAGGCCAATGAAATTGAATTTTCAAATTAAAGTCATAGAAGACGATTGGAAAAGAAAACTAGAGGTGTGAGTCATTTTCTGTTGGCTGTGCAGTCTCATGTACAACTTGATTTGAGAAAAAACAAAAACTAGAGATATTTCAAAATTGTAGACCTAAATTCAGAATTTGAGACTGGTCCTAAAAACTAGGCCTATATGAAATTCTTGGGCAAGTGGAATTATAAGAGATTAAGAAATATGAGAAAATAGGATTTGTGTATTACCTTTTCAGATGAATCTCCAACTTGGGCATTATGTTGGGTGACATCAATAGAGGATAGGAGTCCAACTGTACTTTCAATAATATCAGGAATGTCAATAGCCTCTGCGAAGCTATCGGCACTATCAGGCAACATGAAATCGCCAATTTCCCCAATGAAATCTCCAAGAGAGAGTGTGTCCTCATTGCAACCGGATAACATAGGGCTTTGTACGTCTCCATCCACCAGTTGACATAAGTTCTCAGACGAAGAAAATTTACCAGCGTTCTTTATCATTATTGAATCCATTTGGTCCTTCAATTTATGAACCCGCGTGTGCACTAACTCAATTTTGCGAAGAACGTGCTCTAGGAAATTATCGTCATCATCAGGAAATACACCACTAATGTTGAAGTCAAACTCATCATGGGACGTCGTATGCTGGCCTGCAAATAGACACCAAAACGAACAAAGAAATGTAAGAACTAGAGGACTTATTTCATCAAAGCGGAAAAGGCTTTATTCCCTCTGTTGAAATTGCTTAAATATTATTGTTGAGGAAAATAGTGTTTTTAGTTCTGAAAGTTATTCCTATTTTGGTTCCAGCCATTTCGACTTTCACGAATTGAAAATAGTCTTGTAACTTCCAATTTTTTGGCATTTGGTTCAATAAACGGCTGTAGGAGGTGAAACATTTGGATGATGCTAACGTGACAAAGTTTGATTAGCCAACTGGATATTTCACCTTTTACAGCCAATCACCACACCAAAATATCAAAAATTGAAAGCTACAGTACTATTTTCAATTTGTGAAAGTCGGTAGAACTAAAATCAAGATAAGGTTAACCTACAGGACTAAAAAAAACTATTTTCCCTTATTGTTGCCATGTAATACAAGTATACAACAACTGCCATGGCAAAGCATGCACAACAGCACAAGTCAAATCTTTAAACCTATTAACAGCTTCTACGTGTCACATCTTGACTGTAGCCTGACCATGTGGCAGTTAATGCCACAACACTAACAGAAACATCCATCAGTAATATGTTGGATTTTTTATATGCAAAATATAGAGAAAGTTGGCTTATCAAAGATCACTTGCAAACCAATAAATTTTATGTCATCTCTCGTATAAATAAATGCTTCAACTGGCTATCAACCATTCGAAACCAGAGATTTCCAAAATGTGTAAAATAGAGTTCATCCCAAAGTATCAGTAGATTGCATCACCTATTCAACCATTTCAATATTTAATGCCTTCTGACAATCTAAAAATGCTGCAACAGGCCAACCTTATAAGAAGGATAATTTATTGATTCATTTAAGACTTAACATACCTGAACTACCAAGGTTCTCAAATGTAGGAACTCCATCCAGATCCAATCTCTTATTATCTGCAAGACGGGAGGTTGCTATTTATTGAAATGTAAAAATAAAAAAAAGACGAGATAGGAATAGTATAGCAAATATAGAAATCAAACCACGTTCAGCAAAAAGGACATGTTGCGACATAAATGATGCAATATCAGTAGTATCTTCTACTCTCTTTCTTTTCTTCCTTTTCATTGGCTTCTTTCTACGACTTTGATGTGTAAATGGAAGCAACTTCGAGCTAGATTGTTCAACTACCATTTGATCTAATACCATTTGTTTTCCATGATCATTAATTGCAAGCTCCTTAGAATATTTTGATGCTTGTGACTCTAATTTCTTGATGTTTATTTCTGTCCATTTGCATCGCCACATCAAGGGACGTATGAAGTTTCTCCAGTGAGCGGTCAATTTTTTCTTCCTGAAAGAAATTAACTAGTTAGTCGAAGAAAATACAACTCTTCTATGAATAGCACTAGAAATTTCTGAATCAAAAGTTTAATGAAACACATAAAGAAGAATGGTAAAAGTTACAACAAATTGTTGGCCGTGATTGACACCTCAAGTCTTCATATTGGTATGATATTGTTCATTTTAGACCTAAAGAGATATAAATCTATTTGAGTTTCACATATCTAACCAATGTGAACTTTCTTTTTCATACCTAACATAAGAAAGGAGCCTTAAGCGTACCACATATCCCATAATTTTATAAGGGCCACCGCATGATTTTGAGACATGTTGCTCTTGTGCAAGTTGGTGGGCCCTGATAAACTAAAATCTCTCTCTCTCTCTCTGAATTATTGGTTAACCAAATGTCTTCTAACGTGTCACTGATTGGATACTTAGTAAACGAGAGTGCCAAAATGTGCTGGATATAACTTGTCCTTTCTGTACAGGGGAAAAAATTATATAATTTCTGCGCACATTCCAAGTACAAAAGTTCACGTACTCATAATGGGAGTAGAAATTAGGTTACAATATGTACCAAATATAAAAAAAATCTCCCTACCATACAAACAAGATTTTAATACGTCTAAATAAGGAGAAATATACACAAGTAATAATATATACAATCAAATCTTCAATATCTGCAATGCTTAAAAATTATAATTTGATGTGATTTGTGATTACCAACTGTGATGGAACAAAGTGGTAGCAGTATTATACTATGACTCATATCGTAAAGACATGTATGTTAGTGCAGTATTATCCAGGCCCTAGTCTATTAAATATACTTAATTATGTCTGTTTTGGGTTTTAAATACCTGAATTAGGATTTTGAAATCTAAAAGCGGTTCTACTTAGAGATTTTTAAATCAGGTTTTCAAATATTCAATACTACATCCCTACAAATAACCTATATAACCTAATTGTTACACAAAATTCGGTCATTACAATCACAAGAACAATAATATAATAATCCAACATCATTCACTCTTACACATTCAGTTAACATAAAGTTAAATCTCACCCTACTCAAAATCTCAGAACTAACATACACTTTATTAGGATTTCAAAATTCCCTAGATTTCAAAATAGGTTTTCAGAAATCATTTAAAACTAAAAACAAACATCAACTTATGCAACAAGATTTTAGCACTTATAATGGCATGGTGGTAAAATCCCCGATTTTCTTAATGATTCTTATACGCTTATCTACAAGTCTACAACATAACCCCATTCATCCTAAAATGTTGTCTCTAAATGCACTACAAGTGCATCCATTATCTGCATAAATTTAAGGCAACAAGTTGGTATATAAAAGACGAGTTTACTCCACAGATTTTATCCATTTTATAGCTGTTTTCATCAATGTTGAAAATAAATATAGACAAATGTAAGGCACATCTTGCTCGTAACAGAAGCAGAAGGAATTAAGGGAGAACTACTATAAAATAATTAAATGAACCCCAAACCTTATCGGAAAAACGCTACCAAATCCATCAAATGGAGTAGCCAAATCACTGTCGCCAAAGAATTGGGATTCAACTTCAACATCACTTAGTCCAGAAGTATTTTCATATCCAGAAAAGGTTTCGTCAAATGAACTTGAATTTTCAGTGGCATCAGGGTCCTCTTTTGCCTCCACCTTGAGTTCTCTACTGCGTGAAAATGCAAGTATGTCAACAGAAACTTCCTCAGCACCATTAGAAGATTCAACTCCTTCCTTCAACATACTCTTTAGTCGAAAAACGCCTATTCACTTTTGCAATTCAGATCATTCCCGTGAAAAACTTCAAAAATTCCGTCAACCAGCAGCAAAAATTGGCCAAATAAGTCACCACCGGTTTTTAGACCAAGAGCCATGTGACTTGCCTACACAATTCAGGTTTTTCTTATGGCTCATGCTCCAAAATTTGAGTCCCAATTATTAGCTACAAACAGAAACACAGCCTAATGTTAGCCACAAAAAAAAAACACCTAATACATTTTCTTCGCAAACTTCCTAACTTATCCGAGTTTTCAAAGGAGAATCAGAATCAGACTCAAACACACATTCCAATTATGTTTATGAATATGCTAATTAAAAGTGCTAGTTTCTGCTTACAGCTTGTTCTCCTCTCAATCTCTCTTTATCACGTCTACACATTCAAGACAACCAAATTGACTTAAGGAAAATTCAAATTAATACGCTAAAACCTTCGAGTTCAAAAAACACAACACAGAAATGCATAATTGAAGCAATAAAATACTAAATAGCAAACCATACTGGTAATCATAAACAGCTAAAGAAAGTGAAAGAAACTTAGAAAAGATAAAATAGAAGCATAATTCATCTAAAAGAGGGAGATTACCAGAGCAGAATGAAGAGGTTGGCGGCGAAGGAAGGAGAGCGGCGTATGTTTTTGAGTGGAACTGAACGTTATGTTTTGTAATTTTCATTTCATTTTATGATGGATGGATGATATGTTAATAATGTTGTGACCTAAACTTAGTATCAAGTAGCGACTCTTCCTTCTACAAACACGCTTTCTCTTCTTCCAGTTATTTCATGAGTAAAATAATTCCTCATTTTAAAATTACTACTTATAAGTTATAACTAAATATTAGAAAATTGAAAACATGAAATATAGTCTTTGGTGAGATGTAAAAAATGATAATATTTAAGTAAAAATAGGCACTTTGTTAAAAACATTACGGAGTATTACTTTTTTCATGCATACTTTTTCGATCATTTAGAAACTACATCCATAGAATATCTATAATATTACATTTAAATGTCATTTGTTTTTAGGTCCATACATACACACAAATCAACTCACTTATTTATTTTTTTATAAAATTATATCTCAAAATTCTATTTATTATAATATTTTTTAAAAAATGGGTGAATAGTAAGTGTGAAAGATTTTTTGGACAGGGGGAGTATCACTTTTTTTAAGAATAAAAAATTTGAAAAAAAAAATGAATTTTCCTATTCAAAATTTTAAAATATGGATTAAAGGGGATCTGTCTTACGTATACGATCTCACATGGGAACTTTAAACTACCTTTTAATTAGTCATGCTTATGAGAATAAAATGTCATAGGTGGTGTTTATAAATTTTACAAAATAGGGATTTAAAAAAAAGTAATACTCCTCACAAATGTTAAAGAAGAAAAAAAAAAAGGGATAGCTGAAGAGCATTTCTATTTACATCGACGAAGTGTTAAACAAATAGGTTTCCCTACCAAAAACTAATTAGGATTTAAAGTAAACAAAATATTTTTTTAAAAAAAATTGGGTTAAGATTTTTTTTTTTTTTTTTAATAAAGGGTCTGGTTATACACACATAGGGTTATTGAGGAAACCCACGGGGATGTGGAATGGTACACCCATGGTGAAAACTCAAAAATACCCCTCCCTTTTTTAAATCCTAATTCCTTTCCTTTATTCACATTCTTCATTTCTTATCAGGACACCTCTACCCCTTTTCTTTTCTTCTTTCCACCGTTCGCCGCCGGCCCGCCACGCCAACGTTGCCACTGAAGAAGGAGGACTCGACGCGGCCCACGCAGCCGCTGGAGAAGGGTGCGGCCGTTGCGGCCTATGTTCAAGCCGCCGCTTTGGAGAAAGGCGCACCGCTCGTCGCCGCCTTCGTTGCGCCGCCATCCATATCAATATTTTAAAAAATCTTTTTTTATATTTAATTTAATATTATCTCTATCAAATTACAACGCCATCAATCTTTTCTTAAATCTTTCCATCACCATTAATGGCACAAAGCAGTAGGACATGCAGTGTTTGAAGTCGAAACGGCCATGATAAACGAACCTGTCCCACTCTAAACCCTAAGAAGTACGTTTTTTTTTTTAACTTTTTTTTTAAGCTAACACGACTATTTCATGATTGGTAATAGGTCACAAGTAGAAGAACATTGTGCGCAAGGGAACTAATGAACAAGTATCAACTTTTACGGGAGCATCTTACACATTACCATCAATTTTTTAGGTTTTCTGAGTTTTTTTATTATTTGTGTTTCTTTTGCATGTTAATTTTTGTTATGACAATGAGATTTTTTTTATTTTCTTTAATTTTTTTTGTGGAGAAAAATTAATGGTGATGGAAAGATTTGAGAAAAGATTGATGGCGTTGTAATTTGATAGAGATAATATTAAATTAAATATAAAAAAAGATTTTTTAAAATATTGATATGGATAAAAAAATAAAATATTTATATTAGATTAAGTTTAAATTAAATATAAATAAGAATTTATTGACGTGGTAATGCCACATAGGCGGTGGGCAAAACTGGTTGACACAATTGGTGGACTCTATATCATTTCTGATAATAAGCATATTGTTAGTATACACAATAAGACTTGGCTAAATAATATAAAGTTAGTTTGTTGTCAGTTGGTTATTAGAAGTTGTAACTCCTTTAGTTAGTTGCAACTTCCTCTTGTATATATATTGGTCAAGTGTCCTTCTTAAAGTTTAATGAAAAATTTATCTTTACAATCACATAGTATCAGTCTAATTGCTGAATAAACTCTTCTTTTCTTCTTCTTCTTCTCTTTCTTGATACTTCTTTAATGGTGGATTCTTCTTTTTCTTCTTCTTCATCTTCGGTGTTCAACTCCACGCTCACCTTACACGCCATGACGCATCTCGTCACAATCAAGCTCAAATCGACGAACTTCTGGATGTGGCGCGGCCAGATTCTTCCTCTTCTCACCACCCAAAAATTTCTCCTTTATGTTGACGGCTCTTTGCCTCAACCGCCACCCACTATCGTCAAAGATGACTCTAAGGTGCCTAATTCGGACTATGAGTCCTGGATCTCTCGTGAACAGATTGATCGAGTCTTCTTAGTTTCCACTCTCTCTGAGGAAGTCATGGCCCTAGTTGTTGGCCGCTCGTCCTCGGCTGACATCTAGTCAATCATCTATGTTGCCTACAATCAGTCTTCCAAAGCTCGCGAACTTCGTCTTAAAGATGAACTCCAGTCCATCAAGAAGGATAAGCGTTCTGTTACTGAATTTGGGTCTATCTTTAAAAGTTTATGTGATCAACTTGCTTCAATGGGATGTGTCCTTGATGAAACGGACAAGTCTCATAGGTTTCTTAGGGGTCTTGGCCAAGATTTTCATGGTTTCTTCACTACTCAGATCAATATTGATTTGTTACCTTCCTTCCTTGAGTTGCTCGCCAAAGCCGAGTCCCATGACCTTTTGACTCGTTCTCTTGAAAACCCTACCATCATTGTCGTTGTTCCCGCTTTCTTTGCAAACTCTAGTCTTCCCTTGTCCTCAAGAGGTCGCAGTTCATACACTGGTCGTAGCCTATCTCAGCATGATTTTTCTTCTAGTCGTGATCTTCTTTGTCAACCTGGTCGCGGTCGGCGCAGGTTTTCTCGTCGGTGTTAAATCTGTCAATTTGATGGTCATTATGTCGATTCTTGCACTCAACGGTATTCCGGTCCTCCTGCTCGTCAAGCGAATATGGCAATTACCTTTCGCTCCCCTTCCTCGTCGACCTCCTCCTCGCTCCTGGATTGGTACGTCGACACTGGAGCCTCTACCTATATGTCCTCATCGTCGGCTTATATTGATTCCTCGGCTCCTTACACTGGCCCGACAGCGTCGTGGTTGGTAACAATACATCTCTCCCTATATCTCATATTGGTCGTCATAAACTGTCTCCAAATATTTACTTACTAGATGTCTTGGCCGTTCCTCATCTCACTAAGAACTTAGTCTCCGTAAGCAATCTCACAAATGATTATGATGTATTTGTCACTTTTACTAATGATTCTTTTGAAATTCAGAACCGAGCCACAAGAACCGTTCTTGCTTGAGGCCGACGAGATCATGATCTTTATGTCTTAGAACATGGTTGCCCACATGTTATCCAAGCTCTTCTTAGTCGTGTTGCTCGCGGCTCTTTTGAACTTTGGCACAATCACCTTGGTCATGTACATTTTGATATTGTAAAATTGTTAGACAAGTTAGGGTTTATATCTGTCAAATCTATCTTACCTAAACCTACTCTGTGTTCGTTGTGTCAACTTGCTAAAAGTACTCGTTTACCTTTTAATGAGAATCATGCTCGCTCTTCCACTGTACTTAGTTTAATTCATTGTGATCTTTGGGGACCATCCCCGGTTACTTCCCGAGATGGTTTTCTCTACTATGCTATCTTTGTTGATGATTACTCTCGTTTTGTTTGGTTTTATCCACTTCGTCTAAAATCGGATTTATATGCTATTTTTGTCAAATTTAAGAATTTGGTTGAAAATATGTTCTCTTCTCGCATTAAAACATTTCATTCGGGCGGTGGCACTGAATTCACTAATAAGAGACTCCAATCCATTTTCCTTGATCATGGAATAACTCATACCATGTTGTGCCCTTACACTCCGGCTCAGAATGGCCGAGAAGAATGGAAACATCGACACATAACCGAAATTAGATTGGCCCTCCTCTTTCACTCCTCTATCCCCATACACTTTTGGGTAGAGGCATTCTCAACTGCTGTCTTTCTTATCAATCGCATGCCTACTCTTGTTCTTGATCAAAAAGCCCCTTGTCAAGTGTTTTTCTCGTCTGTACCACATTATGATACCTTTCATGTTTTTGGTCGCCGTGTGTATACTTGTCTACGTGGTTATTCCTCTAACAAATTCTCACCTTCAAGTGTAAGAGGATCGTAGTAATAAAACCCCGCAGCTTCGCCATTGCTGCAAGGATCATATTACAAGTATAAACCGACAGCCTAAACCCCCTTAAACCCATCAAACGAAAAGTCTCTAAAGCATCATTAGTTGCCCCTTTTCTGACATAAACCCTTATCAACAGTTCAAAAACAGCAGGGTTTGAATTACAAAGAGGATACGTATTCATGAGGGCATCGAAAACAGAACTTGATCCTAAACCCGTTTCAGACAAATGCTTAAATATCGACTTAGCACAATCATACATTCTAGCTCTAACAAGAACATGGGTTGTAAGACAATACACTTTTATACATTTGTGCACCTGTTCGAGAAACCCAACAAGGAAAAATCAACGTTTTTCACGTAGATGAACAGAGGTAATGCGTTAATTCCAGTGAAAATGTTAGCAAAAGAGAAGATTATCAGTTGAATAAGAGAGACAGATACCTTGTGGGTGGGTTAAGGCTCTGAGTTTGTCACTGTTTTTTCGATTTTCAGGAAAATCTTTAGGGGTATCTGAGTTTCTTGAAAATCGTTTGGGTGAAAGGTAGCATTTTCCTGTTGTTTTGGAGCTCAAGCGTGAAGCCATGACTACTTTTATTAGAAGTATTTTATGCGGAAGATGATCTCATTCATACTCTTGTTCAGAATATATACATCCAGACTTCCAAAATAACATGGAAACATATCAAAGACAAATCAAATAAAATATATGGAAATCCTATAACAAAGCAGAATATATGCAATCCCAATCAAACCGAGAGTCAAGGGACGTGATATGCTCTCCAATAATCCCCCTCAAGTTGGCTCGTGAAGATTTCGAACGCTCAACTTGGACAATAAATTACGAAGACAATCCGCTCCTAATGCTTTAGTGAAGAGATCCGCTAACTGGTCATGTGTAGATACTTTGGTGGGACAAACTTCTCCAGATTGAACCCTCTCTCGAACAAAAAAAAATCCATCTCCACGTGTTTAGTACGTTCATGGAAGACCGGATTTGCTGCTATATGTAAGGCAACCTGATTATCACAATATAGGACGGTTCCGCCATCTTGCAAAGCTTGCAAGTCTCTGAGCAACCATCTCAGCCACAACACTTCACTCACAGTAACTGCCATTGCGCGGTATTCTGCCTCGGACGAAGACCGAGCGACCACAGATTGCTTCTTTGTCCTCCAAGATATGGGGGCGCCTCCAAGAGTGATGAAATAACCCGTACATGAGCGTCGTGTAAAATTGCAGCCTGCCCAATCTGCATCACAATAAGCTTCAAGCCGAAGTGTACCATCTCGAGGTAAGAAAATGCCTTGTCCTGCTGTAGTCTTCAGGTAGCGCAGCACGCGCATTGCAGCCTACATATGTTCTTCTCTCGGATCACTAAGAAATTGGCTAAGAATGTTCACGGCATAAGTGATGTCGGGTCATGTGACGGTCAAGTATAGTAGACGCCCAACAAGCCTGCGATATGTCCCAGTTTCAGCTCGTGGGCTGTTACTTGGCCTTTTGAATTGCATGTTTTGCTCCATGGGAAAAGCACTCGGGCGACAACCTTGTACCCCTGCTTCTTCTAGTATGTCAAGGGTGTACTTCCGTTGACTAAGAACGAGGCCATCAGATGTTTTGGAAACCTCAATTCCCAGAAAGTATTTCAACGACCCCAAATCTTTGATGCCAAATGTGTTGTGCAAGAAGGATTTAATAGCCTGAATATGATCAACATCAGTTCCTGCCATGATTACATCATCTACATAAATCAAGGCAAGAGTAAAAGTTTTTCCTTTCTGGTAAATGAATAACGCGTGATCTGCTCGAGACTGTCGAAATCCTCTCTCATGAAGTGCTTTGGTGAATTTGCAGTACCAATTCCGAGAAGCTTGTCGTAAACCATAAAGTGATTTTTGCAGCTTGCACACCCTAGTCTCCCCTTCTTTTGCAAAGCCTTGCGGTATACGCATGTAAACATTTTCAATTAAATCACCATACAAGAATGCATTATCTACGTCCAATTGATGGATGCTCCATCCTTGCTTGACCGCAACAGCAATAAGACATCTAATTGTCACCAGTTTGGCCACAGGGGCAAACGTCTCATGGAAATCTATTCCTTCGACTTGAGTAAAACCTCGTGCAACGAGACGTACCTTGTAACGTTCAACTTCACCATTTGGCTTAAATTTTATCTTATAAACCCATTTAGAGTCCACTACTTTCTTGCCAGGAGGCAAGGGCTCAAGTGTCCATGTTCCATTTTTTTCAAGAGCATCAATCTCATTTTTCATGGCTTCCCTCCATTTAGGATCTTTTACAGCCTGAGAAAAATATTTTGGCTCATCATACGATGTGATGGCCGCTAAGAAGGATTTATGAGCATTAGTGAATTTATTATATGCAACATATTTGGACAATGGATATACCTGTGAGGTCACCGAATTGGCAGTAGACTGTGGATGTTGCAGCGAGGGTGGCAAGTCAGTCTCGAAGCCGGAAAAGTGCTTAGGCTGTCGACGTGGTCTAGTTCCCTGCCTTAAATTTGTACAACTCACAGTGGTGTTTGAATCATGAGGCTCAATTCTGGATGCCTCAGGAGATTCTATTACTTCTTCATTTATCCCTTCAGTGGATTCCTCATGTGCTGGGGTTACCATCAGTAGGTGATGTGGGCAATGATGGACCAACTCCATCAAGAATATAATCTTCTTCCCAACTTTGTTCACGTGGTTTCATAGTGTTAATACTTTCGGCCACTGGATCAGCATTTTGCCAAGGCGTGATGTGCTCGAAGAACGTGACATCTCGAGATGTAAAAATGTGTCTAGTTTGAGAATCATACACACGGTACCCCTTTTGTCCAATTGGATAACCCACAAAGATACCCAGTCTCCCCCTCTCACCAAATTTATCGCCTTTTCCACTGTTATCATGCGCACACACCAAACAACCAAAAACCCTCATATGATCATACGTGGGTATTTTATTGAACAAGACTTCAAATGGGGTTTTATTGTTTATTGCCTTTGAAGGAAGACGATTTATAATATAAGTGGCAGTTAAGATACATTCTCCCCAAAAACGTATAGACAAGTTAGCATGAAATCTCAATGATCGTGCCACCTCTAATATATGCCTATGCTTTCGCTCAACCACTCCATTTTGTTGTGGGGTATTAGTGCAAGAGGTTTCTAATAGAATTCCATTATTGGCATAAAAAATCATCATGAAATTTGATTTGAATTCCCCCTCATTATCAGCTCGTATTCTCTTCACTTTCTTATCAAATTGAGTATGCACCATTTTGCAAAAGGCAGTCAAGTAATGTTGGGCTTCCGACTTAAATTTCATGAGAAAAACCCAAACTCCCCTACTAAAATCATCAACAATCGTAAGAAAATAATGAGCACCTGAAAAAGAACCAGTCTTATATCCTCCCCATATATCACAGTGGACAAGCTCAAAACAATTATTCGTTTTTATTGAACTACTTGAAAAGGGAAGGCGGGTTTGCTTTGCTTTCATACACGATTCACAATGACTCAACCGAGAACCACTAACATTATTAGATAATTTACTAATAAAGGAAATTTTCTCACTCGAGGCGTGTCCAAGCCTTTGATGCCAGATTTCTGAGTTCACTCTCTTTGCTACCGACAATGCCACCCGTCCATCTTGCACCGGCTCTAGACAATACAACCCATCGCACAGTCTACCCGTACCAATCAGCTTCCTCGAGTGTAAGTCCTGTACGACGCAAAAATCAGGGGAAAATGTCATTGCACAATCTAAATCTTTCGTGAGCTTACTTACTGATAGTAAGTTACATTTAAATTCTGGAATGCTCAAAACATTATTTATCTCAAAACCATTAGGAAGAATCGTCTTCCCAATACCCTTCACGAGTATTCTATCTCCGTTTGGAATTAGGACTGGAGGTCCGATCGCGTCTTTCCTTAAAACATGGCAGGTAAGAACGGGAGTCATTGACTGAATTTCCTCCCAAAGGCTCTTTAACTTTGTGTAATAGGCTGACACAGATGCTTTGTTTTGTCGAGTATTTGCAACGGTCTGTCGCAACTCATATGCTCGTGGAGCGCTTTCTTTTCCAAATCGTTCTTTTAAATCCAACCATATCTCTCGTGCAGTTTTAGCGTATTTTACGCTAGCACGAACCTCCTTATCCATGGAGCTATACAACCATCCTTTCACCATGGCGTTGCATCTTGTCCAGTGTACATACTCTGGTGCGTCTTCTTTTGGTTTTGGAATAGCTCCATCCACAAATCCAAATTTATTTTTGGCGTAGAGAACGTTGCTCATATCGTTGACCCAGTCCCCATAGTTACCATCTCGCAACAGATCAGAGACAAAAACTTGTCCGGGATGATCTGAGGCATGGGTGTAATAAGGAGATAGATGATCAATGGTTTTCTTTTCTTTTTCGGTCGACATTTGTATATTGTGACGGCCGATAGGTTTGGGCTATTATTTTGGTGTGATGGTGTTCATTGGTTCCCAGGTTTTGGCTCTGGTACCATATTAGAAGTATTTTATGCGGAAGATGATCTCATTCATACTCTTGTTCAGAATATATACATCCAGACTTCCAAAATACTCCCTCCGTCCCGGAAGTGTTTGCACCTCTAAGTGGGCACACTTATTAAGAAAAAAGTGTAATGATTGGAGTGTTGAGGGGTAATTTTGTAATGTTATATGGATAAAGTAAAAAGGTGATTGGAAAGAGAGTAAAAGTAATGGCATTTTGTGTAAATATGTGAATATTGTGAGGGTGGAGTTTATTAGAGAGTTTCCTTTTATGGGTGTGCAAACAATTGTGGGACGGACAAATAAGGCAAGTGTGCAAACAGTTGTAGGACGGAGGGAGTAATATGGAAACATATCAAAGACAAATCAAATAAAATATATGGAAATCCTATAACAAAGCAGAATATATGCAATCCCAATCAAACCGAGAGTCAAGGGACGTGATATGCTCTCCAATAACTTTTGCAGTTATTGTTGCTTGATGCCCTTCTTCAAGGGTGAAACAGGATGTTGGTATTTTTTTTTTTTTAAAGGATGTTGGTATTTTTTTTCAATACTGCTAAAATTCCCATTAAAATAATATCAAAGTTACCCAAAACTTCTTTGTATTATTAATTAAGTCCTGCTCTTTGAAATTTCTTGAACTATTAGTCCATGAGGTCATGACCCATTGACCGTCCGGTGACATAAATTTATAGTAGGTGGTAGTGGTACTCCATTCGTTCTCTACTCAATTATCCATTTTGTCATTTACTTGATGACACATTATTTAAATTAGTAAAAAGATGTTTTAAACAATTTCGTTAAACATCACAATATTACACAATAAATGTCACTACTTTATTACTATTTATAAAGTTAAAAAGTGTTTATCACCCTCACTTTATCTTTCATAATACTAATAAACAATTCATTCATTAAAATTTGTGTCCAATAATTTTGTGTCATCAAGTAGGGGACGAAATGAGTATTATTGAATTTAATACTCCCTCAGTTCCACTTTTTCCATTTTTTTTTGGATGTTCCATGATAAGTTTTTCATTCTATTTTTGACAAATTATTTTTTTTCTCTCAATCACATCACTTATACTTTATCTATTATTTTATCATACTTCATATCATACTAATCTATTATTTTCTCTCTCACCATCATATCACTCTATTATTTTCTATCTAAATTGATAATTCATTGACTAAAGTGGGAGAGATTTAACTAGAGAGAAAGGAGATTTGACTAAAGGTAAAATAAAGGAGGGGTATTATTGGTATTATTGTTTCCTTTTTTGGAGTGTGCAAAAAATGTTGGGACGCCCGTTAAGGAAAGTGTGCATAAAATCCTGGGACGGAGGGAGTAAGTAATATCGTGTGGATTTATTGTCATTATATTTGACAGAAGAACACCTATTTGAGCTTGAGCATCAATCCTTTATGTTTACTATGACATAAAATACTTGAAACAAATATTATACTTCTGATTTTTTTAAATGGTTTCACACTTTTCCCCCTCATTTTCAGTGCTTACTAGTGAAAGGATGGAAAGGGACAAGTTGGAGCTTTCCTCGTGGAAAAAAAAATAAAGATGAAGAAGATCACAACTGTGCCATCAGAGAAGTATGCCAAAACCTCCGTCCTGTATAGAAAAGCACTGTCATGGAATGATTGTTATTTATTGCATTTATATACATGCTTTTAATATTTATTTTGGGGTTTTCAGTTATAACAAGATTCTAGACTCAGACATGCTTGCATGAATATGTAATCTTATGACATCTACAAAATTGTAGAGAGGACATTGATGCTCTTTGCATGCTATTGGTTCTATGCTCAATTATATGCTATTTCCCCCTTTTTTGGTGTCATATTCTGTTTTAGAGAGGATGCAATAGGTTTAAAAAAGAACCCTTTGATTGCGAAGGCCAAAATGACCAACTTTCGAGGGCCTATCCTTGTCTGTGTATTAATTGAAGTTGCAACCTTTATTTATAAAGGAACATTCTTAGGCAATCAATATTCTATACCATTCAATTTAAGTATGTACTTGATTAAACAAACATTTGAACTGCTACTAACTCCACTCGTTGGGAAATGCAGGTTCTTGAGGAAACAGGTTTTGATGTTTCAGGGCTTCTCAACAAAGACGATTACATTGAAATGATATTTGGACAGCAGAGAGTGAGATTATACATAGTTGCTGGTGTGAAAGAGGACACGTTCTTTGCTCCGCTTACTAAAAAAGAGATAAGTGTAGGTCATTTTCCTTTCTCAACCTTTTTATAAACAAAAACATGTGTTATTTTCCGTTTGTATGTATTCAGAAACTCTTTTATAAGATGTTAATATTATTGCAGGAAATAGCATGGCAGCGGATTGATGAGCTTCAACATGCAAATGCTGATGTTATATCTCGTGGGATTAATGGCCTGAAGCTCTACATGGTTGCACCATTTTTAGGGTGAGCAAATGGCATATTTATCTATCTATCTCATTCAATATCCTCAATATCCTTAGTCTTCTTATAAAAAAACCCATCTTGCAGATCGCTAAAATCGTGGATTTTCATGCATCCACCTCGTGTGGCACCTAGACTAGATAGACCTACAAGAGGTTCTTATCTCCTCATAATATCTCTTCTACTTGATAATTTCTTTTATTAGTGGTTAATCTTGTGTCTGGATTTGAAAAATCCATGTGATTGGTGCAGTCGTGACCGTTTGGAAGGCAAAAACGAGTTCATCGGGTGGCAGCTCAACAGCAGCTGAGAGTCAGTCGAGTAAAACTGTGGGTGATGTGGTGGAAGCACGCCCCAGTAGGAGCTTCAGAAACTTCCGGTTTGATACAGCTCCCATATTACAAGCAGTGGAAGCTGCATTCTCTACTTAAATCTTGTTATGCCCCATCTAAAACCAACATTTGGACTTTACTTTATCTCCCTCTGAATCTCGATTTACTAGTCCTTACATGGGTTGATATTCATCTGGGTTTCTTGTTTACTTCGTCTTTTTATTGGTATCTTTGTAGGAAAAATGTTAAGGGCAGAATTGAGAAAAAAAGGTTGTTTAGATTGGAGTTCTAGGTTGAACTGATATTTGTGCATAATGAGTTATTCAGTTTATGTGGGTTTATGAATCTAGTTAGAATGTGTAACGGGGGTGGAGTTTCGAAATCCCAAATCCGGATTTCCAATCCCAAAACAAACATGCCCTTAGAAATTAGAATCACTGCGTTGGTATTAATTTTTTGTTTCGTGAGCTTTAGTTTGTTACTGGGCCTTGGCCCATTAGTTTTGGTTGTATTGCAAGTGCTTGGGCCTGGTATTATTTTCTGTACAAACTATTTTTTGGGATATTACGCTCTTACCTCTTTCCTTCTGTCTGATCCCTTGTCATTTCTCTCAATCGATTGCAATTGGCTTCATCATTTCAAAGGCGAAAGCGTTTGATGAAGAATTAATGACAGGTGGTGGGTTAAACCGATCTGCGAGCGCTGCTTTCAAGAATGCCCTACCTCCTCAAGAACTACTCGATGATCTCTGCAGGTATCAGAATTTTGTGTGTATATTTAGGTATATTCAGTTCATGGTCCACTTGGGTTAGTTGAAATTTGAAAACATTCTAACTTCTGTTTATGCATTCAATTTTTTTAGTTTTTTTTTTCTTTTCCAGAATGTTGTTTAGCTAGGTCTGCTGTAGTTTTTTTTGTTTAATAGAATTTTTGAAAAAATGGTGATTGAAGTAAATATGTAGTATGTGTAGGAGGGACAATGAATAATAAATGGAAGATATGAATTATTCAGAGGAACATTAGGAAAATTTATATCTTGGGTTGAAGGATTACTGCCAGTTCAGTTTAAAGGGTTCACTGGTTATAAGATAAAAGTGTAGATGTTGTTAATTCTTAAATGTCTTAACATTATCAACAACATCTTAATTTGACCTTCCGAGATTTTTTCTAAGTCTTTTCTGAAATGCTACATTAAATGTTGACCTAAATGTTGTCGCATTTCTGGCAGGATCTAGAAGCTTCTACAAGGATCTGGAACCTGGAAGATTCCAGAACATTGGAGAACATGCTAGAACAGCCTAGATACATTTGGCACGACCTGGAGCATGCTAGAAGGATCTAGAAAGATCATGGAAGTTGTGGAAGTTGAGTTTCCTAAAAAATAGGACCTCAATGTGGAAGCCTCTAGAATTTCGTATCCCACACTATAAATACCCATTGAAGGCTTCATAATTCAGTGTGTTCTATTCGAGCAATATCCTAGACCGAGCGTTCATCCCTGTTAGGAAATTGTGGCCAATAGTTCTACATTTTAGTTCATACGTTGTATACCACCCGTATGACTGTGTGTCTTCTTATCTATTGAGAGTGTAATCATTAGATAGACTAGGCATTTCGACAGTGTATAATTTATACACTTAGTTCATTTTCTAGACTTGGCACCTGCCTCGTTTATAGTTTCGTTGTGAAAGTTATTGTTGTAACATTTCACACAACATTTGTACTTGAAGATAAGTATTGATTTTACGCCATAAGGCAGACATAGATTTTTATTTATAAAATCTATGTTAAAAGTATTTCCATTGTGTCTCGTTTGTTTTTAGTGTTTCAAGTCTTCCGCTGTGTATCTTAATTTCTGATATTCTGTTAGAGTCAGTGTTGCACTATTTGTCTCAACATTCTGTGCAACATTTATCTACTTATACTTAAACACTTCTATACACCCCACGCATACACACTTTCAGTTGGTATCAGAGCTGATACCTGACGACACTAGGTTAGATCTTTGGTCAAGTGTGTTTTTAGTTTAGTTTAGCAATGGAAACACATCACATATCCACTGCACTTAGGCCACCCGTTTTAGATGGTTCGAATTATTCTTATTGGAAGCTTAAGATGCGTATGTACATCAAGTCGATTGATGAACGTGCTTGGAGGACTGTACTTACAGGTTGGGAAGCTCCAAAAAGATCAGCAGACGCAGATGGTGAAGTTCAACTCAAAAGAGAAGTTGATTGGACGGCTGATGAAATAACAACAGCAAGCTACAATTCTAAAGCTTTAAATGCTATTTTTACTTCTGTTGATGTTTCAATGTTTAAAATTATATCTAACTGTTCTACTTCTAAAGATGCATGGGACAGGTTGCAAGAGCATTGTGAGGGTTCAGACAGTGTTCGAAGGACAAAGCTTCGAATGTTGGGGACAAAGTTTGAGAATCTCCGAATGAAGGAAGATGAAACCATTTCATCCTACAATGAAAGGTTAAGTGAGATAATTAATGAATCACATTCTCTTGGTGACCCTATTTCTAATGTTAGAGTAGTTCATAAGATTTTAAGATCTGTTCCTAAAAGATTTGATGCTAGAATTTGTGCTATTGAAGAGGCAAAAAATACAGATACATTAAGTCAAAATGAGTTAGTGAGTATTCTTAGAACATATGAAATAAACACTAATCAAGTTGATGAAAATGATGCTGATAAGAAAGTTGTGGTTTTTAAAGGAGAAACATCAAACATTTCTGAGTCTCAACCTATCATTACAGAAGTTGATTCTGATGAAGAATTGCTTGATGAATGCTCAACAATCCTAACAACATTGCCTTGCTCACTAAGCACTTTAATAAGTTTCTTAAGAAATCTGTGAACAAATCTAGAAATATTCAGCCTAAGATTCAAATCAACACATCAACACCTCAACCAGAAAGGAGGAAAGGTCAATTCACACCAAGACTGTCAAAGAGTGAAGGTAAACCAAGGTATGATTCTGAATTTCGAAAATCAGTTCAATGTAATGCTTGTTCTGGTTATGGCCATTATGCAAATGAATGTGCCAATACTAGACTTAAGCAAAAACTGAATTTTAGTGCTACCTTGAGTGATGATTCTGATGATGATCTTGATGAATTAAATCAGAATGAATATTCTAATTTTACCAGAATTGATTATAATTCCTCAGATGATGATCTGGATGAAACAGATTCTGATGCTGTACCTGATGTTTCAACATCTACAGCAACATCAGAACAGAGTCACCCAGATTTGAACTGTTTTAATGGTTTAGTTGATGATGCAGGAAAAAGGAATGATGACAATGAATACCAAAAGCTGTTAGATGATTGGAAAAATCAGAAACTCACCCTTGATTCTCTGAATAAAAGGAATGAGGATTTGACAGACACAATCATCAAGCTAGAAGTTATTCTTACCAAAAGAGATCTGGAAATCTGTAATTTAAAGGAGAAACTGATAAATTCTACTTTATGTTTCAAGAAATATTCCAAGAGTGCTTCTGAGGTAAATAATGCTATAGCTACTGGTAAGTCTAACAATCATGGTTTAGGTTATGATGGTACTACTGCTTCTATTTCTGATAAATTTAGAAAACCTGTGAAATTTGTTAAGGCAAATGTTGACACATCTGGTGCAACATCTGCAGAAACAGGGTCTCACAAGGTTAAAAGGAAGTATATCTGTCATTACTGTTTCAAAATTGGTCACATTCGTCCTTACTGTATAAAGTTGTTTGAAGAACAGAAAAACTTGAAAATGCTGCATAAGAAACTGTCACATCCTGGTAAACAGTTTTTGAAATCTGCATGGAAACCAAAAGCTACCTGTAATGTTGTTCATACCTCCTTAAAAGCATGTCTACCTGACTTGTGGTACTTTGATAGTGGTTGTTCTAGACATATGACAGGTCGTATTGATTTCTTATCTGATTATGTGACCTTGAATAGTGGTAGTGTTACATATGGTGGAGGTTCTAAAGGAAAAATTGTTGGTAAAGGAACTTTGAATGTTGAAGGTTTTCCTAAGCTTAAAAATGTATTACATGTTGATGGCTTACTTGCAAATCTGATTAGCATTAGTCAACTTTGTGATGATAATTTGCATGTGAAATTTGATAAAGATTCATGTTATGTTCTTAATAAAGATGAAGTTTGTGTCATGACTGGTACTAGGTCAGCTGATAATTGCTATCTTATTGGAACAAATATGTGTAACTTGTCAAAACATGATGAAAATGTTCTATGGCATCAAAGATTGGGTCATGCAAATTACAGAGCAATGAAAAAGCTAATCAAAGCAGATGCAGTAAAAGGAATTCCAGAACTGAGGTTTCACAACACCACTGTTTGTGGGCCATGCCAAAAAGGTAAGCAGGTAAGAATGTCACACAAAATGCTGTCACATTGTACTACACATCGATGCTTTGAATTACTGCACATGGATTTGATGGGTCCTATGGAAACTGAAAGCATTGGAGGAAAGAGGTATTCCTTAGTTGTGGTAGATGATTTTTCTAGATATACCTGGGTAGAGTCTTTGAGAGACAAATCTGAAGCATTTGCTGCATTTAAAATTCTTTATAAGAGGTTCAAAAATGTGTTTAACTTGAAAGTTGGCCGTATTAGAACTGATCATGGTAGGGAATTTGAAAACAGCATGTTTAATGATTTTTGTGATAAAAAGGGTATCTTGCAAGAATATTCATCTCCTAAAACTCCACAACAAAATGGAATTGTTGAAAGAAAGAATAGAACTTTACAAGAAATGGCTAGAGTTATGCTTACATCCAAATGTCTTGCTAAGAAATTTTGGGGAGAAGCATTGAATACTGCATGTCATATTATTAATAGGGTTTTTATTCGTTCTAATACTAATCAAACACCTTATGAGATTTTGAACAACAGAAAACCTAATGTGAAATATTTTCATGTATTTGGTTGTGTGTGTTATATTTTGAATGATAGGGATCAACTTCATAAGTTTGATTCTAAAAGTGATAAAGGTTTCTTTTTAGGCTATTCTAGAAATAGTAAAGCTTATAGAGTTTATAACATTAGAACTAACACTGTTCAAGAATCTGTTAATGTTGTGTTTGATGATGATAAAGGTCTTACAGATGACAAGGATGAAGAAGATGTATCACAGGTTACTGACACTTCTGAGAATACACTGAAGTCTGAAAATGTTGCACCAAATGTTAACACATCTGGGTCAACATCTACAGAACAGTCAGCTGTAAATTCACAGAATGATCAGTACATCCCCAAAACAAATCCTTCTTCAAGAATAGGCAAAAGTCATCCTTCTGACCAGATCATAGGCGATGCTACAGTTGGAGTGCAAACAAGAGGAAGAGTAAGATCAAACAAGGTAGATGTGGTAAGAACAATATGCATGTCTTCTGTGTGTAATGTTGTAAATGCTGAATGCTATTTATCTGAAATTGAACCTAAGAGTGCTAAAGAAGCCTTAACTGATGACAACTGGATTAATGCTATGCATGAAGAACTTGGTCAGTTTGAAAGAAATGAAGTTTGGACAATTGTTCCTAGACCTAGTCATACTAATGTCATTGGAACAAAGTGGATATTCAAGAATAAAACTGATGAATCTGGTAATATTGTTAGGAACAAGGCTAGGTTAGTAGCACAAGGTTACACCCAAGTTGAAGGAGTTGATTTTGATGAAACTTTTGCACCTGTTGCTAGGATAGAATCTATTAGATTACTGCTAGCTATTGCATGTTTTATTGATATTAAGCTTCATCAAATGGATGTAAAGGCTGCATTTCTAAATGGCATATTAAATGAAGAAGCATATGTTGAACAACCTATAGGATTTGAAGATCCACAGTATCCTGATCATGTATATAAACTTAAGAAAGCATTGTATGGTCTTAAACAAGCTCCTAGAGCATGGTATGGTAGGCTTACTGACTTTCTTCTGGAATATGGATTTATTAGAGGAGAAGCTGATAGAACTTTGTTCATTAAGCACACTGAAGGAGATTTACTTATTGCACAAATATATGTTGATGACATTGTGTTTGGTTCTACTTGTGATAAAATGTTGAGTAAATTTGTTGAGGCAATGACTGCAACATTTGAAATGAGTATGGTTGGAGACTTGAATTATTTTCTAGGTCTTCAAATCAAACAATGCAGCAATGGTATTTTCTTCTCCCAGAGTAAGTATGCTAAGAACTTGGTTAAAAGATTTGGTCTTGAGAATTCAAAACCAATGAAAACTCCTATGGGATCTTCTTTGAAACTTTGCAAAGACAGTACTGGAACAAATGTTGATCCAACACTTTACAGATCCATGATAGGTAGTTTACTGTATTTAACCTCTAGTAGACCAGATATTATGTACAGTGTGTGTGTTTGTGCTAGGTACCAAGCTAATCCAAAGGAATCTCACCTGAATGCTGTGAAAAGGATTATCAAGTATGTTGCAGGTACAAGTGACCTTGGAATCTGGTATACTAAGGACACCAACAACATTTTGATTGGCTACAGTGATGCTGATTGAGCTGGAGATATAGATGATAGAAAGAGTACGAGTGGAGGATGTTTCTACATGGGAAACAATCTTGTTTCATGGCACAGCAAGAAGCAGAATTGTGTTTCACAATCTACTGCAGAATCTGAGTATATAGCTGCTGGAAGCTGCTGTACACAACTCTTGTGGCTGAGCAAGATGTTCCATGACTATGGTATTGAGAATGGTATACTTACAATTTTTTGTGATAATACTAGTGCTATTAACATTTCTAAGAATCCTGTACAACACTCACTCACAAAGCACATTAGCATAAGACATCACTTTATGAGAGATTTAGTAGAGAAGAACATTGTGAAGTTGGAGTATATACCTACTGAAAAACAAAATGCTGACATTTTTACTAAGGCATTAGACCATGAGAGATTCTCAATCTTGAGGAAATCTCTTGGGATGAGCACTATCTGAAAAATTCGGATGGATGTTGTCACAAATGCGTCAGCATTTGGGACAACATCATGGGTTGTAAAATTTTATAAGTTGAATTTATTTCTTACTTAGTTAAATAATTCCTTTGTAAAATATCTACGAATCTAAGAACCTTGTAGTGCAAAAATAAACATGTTTTACACCTCTCAAATGCATAAAAATGAGAATGTTATTAGCATACTAAAAGATGTACCAAATCACTAAGTAACTATGGAGCACGGAGTTCTCTACTACGATGCCTTCTTTTCAAAAGGTGATTCTTTGGTAAAAACATCAATATATTTGTAATCCATTAAGTAAGTATGGGGCACGGAGTTCGCTACTACGATGTACTCTACAGGAACAATGGATCAATACAAATTAGATGCTATAACACAAAAAGAAAAATTATGGTGCAACACAAATGAAGCAAATTCATGTAAAAACCGTGTTGAGGTGTTTGTAACAGTTTTGAGCACAACATTGCCTGATTCGAATTTATTTTTATAAGTAGTAATTATTTAATTATTTATTGAGATTTATTTTTATTCAATTATATAACTAACCCACGTTTTTTTTTTTTTTTTCAGATTATGCTTGGACTAAGTAAAGAATTCTAGAAACTTCTTAATTATTTAATTAATTAATAAAATTGATTTTTCCCACTAATTAACCATGATCTAGGTTGTGGCTAAAAATGTGGAGCACTATCAAATTATTTCTGGAATAATTCGTTTTAACCTCCAACTACACATACATTCTCTCCATAAAACTCAATTAATTGTGATTTATGTTGCTAATTTGCTGATTGTCGAGCTTTGTTAAGTACACTTCTTGCAGAAATTGTGTTTGGCCGTGTATTTCCCAAAACTGTTGTATACACTCTCCCACCTCGTGCCTCGAAACTCAAACCGTCCCTTTAATGGCTGGAAACCAACCTCAATCTCACTCTCACTCACACTCTGTTTCTGAAAATTCCAAACAAACTGCCCAAAATTCTCTTGAAATTCTTGCTTCAATGGCTTCGCAACAATCCAACTCCTCAAATGCCGACTCCAATGTCTCTGCAACCCCATCAACAACCGCTCCTGTTCCAACAACTACCCAAATCCCACAAGATTCGACCGTTGAACAGTTTACAAAAGCTGTCGAAGAAGTGTCTGCAACTCATCGAACAACCGGACACCTACCCGTGATGCAATTTGGAGATATCACTGTAGATATCTCAAGTTATTTGGCCGATCAAACTGCTCAAATGACTGCTGCAACAAAAAGCCCTAATCCTACTGTTCCAGTTTCAACGGAGGAACATGTCGAAACCGGTGTTGAAGGAGAAGCTGCTGCTGCATCCGATTCTGAGGATGAAGAAATGGAGGACGCCCAAGCTTCTGATTCTGGTACAAACTCATCTCTCTCACTTTCTGAAGAGTCTGCTCCTATTCCCTTCAAGAAAAATGCACAGAAAGGAAAAAGACAGAGAAGCCCTGTACAAAGAAGGAGATCGTACCGTGTATTCACTCGTGTGGATTACTCTGAATCCATGAGGAAGAAGAAGAAAGTTGGAGCTGATGCTGGTGAACCCATTCAAGTGTTCACTGAATCTGATGAAGAAACCGAAGTTGCCACTGTTGCTGCAAAGAAACCAAAGAAAGTTGTTGTTGTTGAACGAAGGAAGAAAGCTGCTACTGATCCCAAAGGCAAAGGGAAGGCCAAGATGATCCCTGAAGAAGAACCTGCTGAATCAGACTCTGATTCTGATTTCAATGTTTGCCTAAGAGACATGCAAGAATCTCTTAAGAAGAATGCTGAGTCATTTGCTGCTGCAAAAGAGTCCACACCAGAACCTGATGATGGTGGAAGTGGAGACAGCTCATCTTCTGAGGCAAAGAGCTCATCTGCTGAAGCAAAGAGCTCATCCAAAAGCTCCTCTGCACATGATGGAGACACTGATCCTGATGAGGAACTGCCTTCTGAGGAAGAAAGTGAAGGTATCTCTGATCACTCTAACTATGTTGAGAAAAGGTTAGAAATTTACTCTAAGAGGAAGCTGTTGATTGAGAAAAGAATTAATGTGCCTGATTTTGATAGTAAGGGGATGATTAAGTTTTTAGAGGATAGAAATCTCTTGAATGCTGTTACATTTGGTGAAGCTTTTCTTACAAACTGGTCTTATGAATTCTATGCCTGTATGAAGAAAAGTTATGGAAAAAGAAGTTCTAGGTCTTATGGTACTGTTAATTTTAGGGGGAGGGATGTGCCATTCACTCCAGAACTTATTAATGAGTTCTTGCACACTCCTAATGTTGATGAGGATGATGATCCAGATATGGATGTTGTGATTACTCCAATCACAGGGGGTAAAAAGACTAAGTGGACTAGGAAGATGCTAGCTAGACACTTAACCTCCTTACATTCTGTTTTGTATAAGCTGATCATATACAATTGGATTCCCACTACCAACACCACTAAGATCACAAGAGACCAAGACATTCTTATGTATAGGATTTCTATACTTAAGAAGTTCAATCTGGGACATACTATCTTTCACCATATGAGAAAATTTACTGGGAAAACTACTGGGAAAGGAAATCTGCCCTATCCAGTCTTGATTTCAAATTATCTGAAGCACCATGGCTTCACTGCTAAGAAGACTGATGTTTTGAGGGGGAGAGTGCCACTACTTGCTATTGCTCCTGCCTTATTGATTGGGGACAGAATCATTGATCTGCCCATAGTTGCTCCTGGTACTGATAGTCCACAGAGATCTTCCAGACCCTCTACTTCTGCTCAACCAGGCCCTTCCAGAACACATCAGAGAAATGCACCCCCAAATGTTGAGAACATTCGTGTCAACATTTCTGGTAATGTGTATCTTTCACAGGAATTCATCAAACTCCAACTCCAACACTTGCAGGAAACAATAGATGAACTCCAGTTCCTGAAGGACAGGTGGACCAACCTCCTTTCACCTACAACAGGGGGAGTACCACCACCATCCAACTCCAATGTGGTCATTGAGGAGATAAATGAAGATGGAGTTCCAGCTGCTGCTGATGCTGGTGCTGTACCTGATGCTGGAGGAGATGCTGCTGTTACTGATGTAGTTGCACATTTTGCATCTATTTACTTTGTGGATGAAGTTGATGAACAGGAACATTGATGAACAGGGACAAGCTACAAGACAGGGGGAGATCTGATTTCATAATGGCTGCTGTTTATGCCATTTATTCAGTTCAATCTCTGTAATTAATGTTTAAGTATTCTGAAATTCTGATACACTTGTTGTTTATTTTTCCTTGATGATAGGATGTTTATTACTGCAACTTGCTTAATGGTTCCACTTGATATTTGTTTACTGCCTTGCTTAAATTGTTTACAGATTATCATGTGTTTACTGCAGGTTGCTGGAGTCTTTGTTTTGTTTACTCCTCTTTGTTCTGTTTTTGTTTTACATTATGCTTTGCTCTGATTTTTTATTATTTTTGTTTTTGTTAGTGTCATACTTAGATTCTAAGTGAATTTCTTCCAGTTCAACTTATTGTCTTAGTATAGTTACTTATGTTGTGAGTAAGTGTATAGTTTATACTTATTCTATTTTGGATAAAATAGTTTTGATCTTTTGGCACGGATCATTATGAAATTATCCTTGATCTTCAGTTGATTTGATCCAACGATTACAACAGGTATTGTCTTGACTAGTGCTTAGCAATGATGTCAATCTCAACTAAGTACATAAAACTGAGTATGTATAGAAATATATGTGCATCAGGTGTGTTGTAGTCGAAAGGTCAAATTGGGGGAGATTGTAGATGTTGTTAATTCTTAAATGTCTTAACATTATCAACAACATCTTAATTTGACCTTCCGAGATTTTTTCTAAGTCTTTTCTGAAATGCTACATTAAATGTTGACCTAAATGTTGTCGCATTTCTGGCAGGATCTAGAAGCTTCTACAAGGATCTGGAACCTGGAAGATTCCAGAACATTGGAGAACATGCTAGAACAGCCTAGATACATTTGGCACGACCTGGAGCATGCTAGAAGGATCTAGAAAGATCATGGAAGTTGTGGAAGTTGAGTTTCCTAAAAAATAGGACCTCAATGTGGAAGCCTCTAGAATTTCGTATCCCACACTATAAATACCCATTGAAGGCTTCATAATTCAGTGTGTTCTATTCGAGCAATATCCTAGACCGAGCGTTCATCCCTGTTAGGAAATTGTGGCCAATAGTTCTACATTTTAGTTCATACGTTGTATACCACCCGTATGACTGTGTGTCTTCTTATCTATTGAGAGTGTAATCATTAGATAGACTAGGCATTTCGACAGTGTATAATTTATACACTTAGTTCGTTTTCTAGACTTGGCACCTGCCTCGTTTATAGTTTCGTTGTGAAAGTTATTGTTGTAACATTTCACACAACATTTGTACTTGAAGATAAGTATTGATTTTACGCCATAAGGCAGACATAGATTTTTATTTATAAAATCTATGTTAAAAGTATTTCCATTGTGTCTCGTTTGTTTTTAGTGTTTCAAGTCTTCCGCTGTGTATCTTAATTTCTGATATTCTGTTAGAGTCAGTGTTGCACTATTTGTCTCAACATTCTGTGCAACATTTATCTACTTATACTTAAACACTTCTATACACCCCACACATACACACTTTCAAAAAGAATGTTGTGTTTGATTGAATTTGGGCTACTTGTGTAAAGAATGTTAGATATAAGATTATTTCTTGGATAAAGATAGTGGAAAAATAATAAGTTTATTTTATTTGTTGTCGACTGAGATTTATATACAGCTACATATTAACAGATTTTTCTAACTTGTAATCTATTACAGGACACAAGTAAAATGCAGTTAAAATTAAGGAATTAGTAGGGTATTGCTAAGATATGTTTTTTGATATATATTGTTGTCAAACAATTTTGAAGTGAAATGTTTTTCCAATAATGACAAAGAGTCAACTGTCTCTTTTAGTTTCCCCTTACCCATAATTTTTTAATATTGTGGTTACATAAGGTTTCATTTCATTAAGTGTTTTTCAATTTTGTTGTTTTGCAGTCGTTTTGTCTTGAATGTGCCTAAGGAAGACCAACAATCGTTTGAGAGGATTTTATTTCTTGTGGAGTATGCACACTGGTTTTATGAAGATAATACAGTTGAGAAGAATCCATCTTTGAAGTCGCTGACTTTGAAGGAATTTACTACTTTATGTATCCTTCATCTTTTCCAATTTAAATATCTTCAATTCAATTTTCATTCTTACTGGGTGATCCTAGTTGGCTAGTTCTCCTTAATATCTTGCAGTGTTTAACAACTGTGATGTTTTGAAGCCATATGTTCCTCATTTAGATGACATATTTAAGGACTTCACTTCGTATAAAGTTAGAGTACCAGTGACAGGTGCCATTATACTTGATGAAACCTACGAAAGAGTGAGTTCATATTTTAATTTGCATGATTATTGTTACAACTTATTATTTGGCACTTCAAGTTATTAGTTGAATAAACCATCTCTAAAATCTGAATGAAGTGTGGTTATAATAACTATTTGTGGAAACTTTCTTCATCCCTGCACATTTATCTGCCCTAGAGTTGCTTGATTTTCTTTGTTCTTCAGACTGGTAGTCCAGATTTAGGCATTCAAAGTTCATTTATATGTTGATATGCAATACTGAAGAATCAGAATAATGAAACTGCAAGTCAGTATTCTGAAACATCTAAGTTGAAGTTATTTGCGATAAATTCTACTCCCTCTATCCAGATCAGTTTTCATACTTTCTTTTTTGGTCTGTTCTACATTAGTTTTCCCACCCAAAAAAGGAAGGTTTTTTTCAAATCTTACCCGAAAAACTCTACCTTATATACCCTCTATGCCATTACATTTTCTTACACAATACCCTTACTTTATCACTTTCTCTTAGTATATGAAAAACATGAAAATAAAACTATCTAAAAAGCCATAAAAATGAGAACAACGGATAAAATAATAAAAGTGGAACAACCTAAAACGTAAATTGAAAGGAGTGGTATATTTTAACAATAACAACTAATATTGTTTAAAACACATAAACCAATTACACAGTAAAGCTGGTTTGCATAAGACTTTGCAGAAGAACGATAAAATTTTGAAAAGAAAAGAAAAAAGGGAGTTTAATTTTAATTTTACACAATATCAACCTCATCAACATAAATCCCGATTTTAATTTTACACAATATACATCAACTACATGTAAGGACTAGTAAATCGAGATTCAGAGGGAGATAAAGTAAAGTCCAAAGGTTGGTTTTAGATGGGGCATAACAAGATTTAAGTATAGAATGCAGTTTCCACTGCTTGTAATATGGGAGTTGTATCAAACCGGAAGTTTCTAAAGCTCCTACTGGGGCGTGCTTCCACCACATCACCCACAGTTTTACTCGACTGACTCTCAGCTGCTGTTGAGCTGCCACCCGATGAACTCGTTTTTGCCTTCCAAACTGTCACAACTGCACCAATCACATGGATTTTTCAAATCCAGACACAAGATTAACCACTAATAAAAGAAATTATCAAGTAGAAGAGATATTATGAGGAGATAAGAACCTCTTGTAGGTCTCTCTAGTCTAGGTGCCACACGAGGTGGATGCATGGAAATCCACGATTTTAGCGATCTGCAAGATGGGTTTTTTATAAGAAGACTAACGATATTGAGGATATTGAATGAGATAGATAGATAAATATGTCATATGCTCACCCTAAAAATGGTGCAACCATGTAGAGCTTCAGGCCATTAATTCCACGAGATATAACATCAGCATTTGCATGTTGAAGCTCATCAATCCGCTGCCATGCTATTTCCTGCAATAATATTAACATCTCATAAAAGAGTTTCTGAATACATACAAACGGAAAATAACACATGTTTTTGTTTATAAAAAGGTTGAGAAAGGAAAATGACCTACACTTATCTCTTTTTTAGTAAGCGGAGCAAAGAACGTGTCCTCTTTCACACCAGCAACTATGTATAATCTCACTCTCTGCTGTCCAAATATCATTTTAATGTAATCGTCTTTGTTGAGAAGCCCTGAAACATCAAAACCTGTTTCCTCAAGAACCTGCATTTCCCAACGAGTGGAGTTAGTAGCAGTTCAAATGTTTGTTTAATCAAGTACATACTTAAATTGAATGGTATAGAATATTGATTGCCTAAGAATGTTCCTTTATAAATAAAGGTTGCAACTTCAATTAATACACAGACAAGGATAGGCCCTCGAAAGTTGGTCATTTTGGCCTTCGCAATCAAAGGGTTCTTTTTTAAACCTATTGCATCCTCTCTAAAACAGAATATGACACCAAAAAAGGGGGAAATAACATATAATTGAGCATAAAACCAATAGCATGCAAAGAGCATCAATGTCCTCTCTACAATTTTGTAGATGTCATAAGATTACATATTCATGCCAGCACGTCTGAGTCTAGAATCTTGTTATAACTGAAAACCCCAAAATAAATATTAAAACCATGTATATAAATGCAATAAATAACAATCATTCCATGGCAGTGCTTTTCTATACAGGACGAAGGTTTTGGCATACTTCTCTGATGGCACAGTTGTGATCTTCTTCATCTTTGTTTTTTTTTCCACGAGAAAAGCTCCAACTTGTCCCTTTTCATCCTTTCACTAGTATGCACTTAAAATGAGGGGGAAAAGTGTGAAACCATTTAAAAAAATCAGAAGTATAATATTTGTTTCAAGTATTTTCTGTCATAGTAAACATAAAGGATTGATGTTCAAGCTCAAATAGGTGTTCTTCTGTCAAATATAATGACAATAAATCCACACGATATTACTTACTCCCTCCGTCCCAGGATTTTATGCACACTTTGACGGGCAAGGAGATTAAGAAAATGGAATAAAGTGATGTGTAAGGTAAAATAAAGGCGGATATTATTGATAATTTATTGACTAAAGTGGGAGAGATTTAATTAGAGAGAATGGAGATTTGACTAAAGGTAAAATAAAGAGGGTATTTTTTTTCGAGTGTGCAAAAAAATGTTGGGAAGGTCCCGCTTCAAGGCCGCGCCGTTACTTTTAACGGCGAGTCCTTTGAGAGCCCTAGCTACTGCTCCACGCTCCGTCAAGCGGAACACTCTGCTGCTGAGGTGGCGCTCAATGCTCTCGCTGGCCGTGGTCCGTCTAACTCCCTCGCCGCTAGAATTCTGGTGAGATAATTTTCCCTTTTTAAAAAACTTTAATCTCGTGTTAGAATTTTGCGATTCCTTGCCTATTTTTGTTTAATTTTACTGCATGAAGTTTGTTTTTGTTGTGATTTTATTTCATTGGAGATGCGTAAATCAAAATGTATGGATGTGGATTTGCAATCTTCTAAGGTTCCTGTGCTTTTACATAAATGCACAGCTAAGATTGATAGTGTAATTAAGAGAAAATGGGACAATGAGTATCAATGCTGATATGTTTCTATTTTATTGATGAATCATTGGATTTCTATTGGTGAATTCCTCTGAGTGTTCGTTCACATTTGTTTTATGAGTTAAAAGTTCATGGAAGCTGCTGGTGTGTGATGTATGCCAGCGTTGAGGCGTCTAGTCTTGACGTTGTGAATAGAAACCTTAGTTGACTGAATATTTTATTTTTTAGAGCAATTTATATTTCCCCTTTCATCTAATTTTAGCTTGACTACGTCTCTTAGTGACGTGCACGATTTTGGAATATGTAATGGTATTGTAGTTATCTTGCATAAGCATTTGTATGGAAGGGATGTGCCCTGCCTTTGATATATGACGTAGAGGTTTGGCTATAAACCAGTCTTCGCTGTAACAATTTGATTGGCTCTAGAATTTGGCCGTATAGTAAGGGCATTCGTCCTCTGAGTGACCTATTACGGTTTGCCTAGTCAGACATTCCTTGTAATTTGGTTGGCATTCGTAAGCATTTTGGCCTCTCTTGCACAATGGTAATAGTTTCCGGCTTAGAATTGATTCCTGATTGATGGAAAATTCAAATTATCTACAGTTTTGAATACTTTGTCAGAATTTATTTCTATTTTTTGTCGGTTTGCTGACTGATGGCAATTTAAAATTAAGGAGTTCTTATCTACAGTTTTGAATACTTTATTGCTAGATTTTTTCGATTTAAGGCGGACACATTATCCTCAGCTCATGTTTATTTATTGTCTTGTTTTGCTCTCTACCCACCACTATGTGCGGTGACCCATGTGATGCAATGCACCCGTTGCTCATACGGGTAGGATCCAAGCATGAGCTGTGAAGGGATACATTTGAATTAACTCGGACTTTCCCATCTGAACCCATTGACCCATTCGTGATAACCACGCTTTTAGGCGTAACTAGTGATGGTTTCAATTAAGTTGGATTCCATTGAATCCAACTACACTATAATGCCAAGTAGAACATGGAATAAAATATGTGCAACTTTCAGCTCCTTTTCTACCATATGATACTAATATTTTGGCAAGCTTAAGTTTTCAATTTCTTCTTCCATCTTCAACTTCAACACCCTAGCTAGTCACCTATATTTACTTTTGCTTTAGATCTTGTAATCTTAGAAGCTCATAAAAAGTTACACACGAGCCAAGCAAGGATGGTAAGAAAAATTAGTAACACTTCATTTTATTTTAGTTAACAGAGTGCAAGGTTTATAAATATACCCTGGGCTAGGTCGAATGACTAGATTGTCTGTAGATCCATTGCCCATTTAGACTCTAGCAAGCTTGAATTGCTATTGGATTCGCTAATCTAGTGACATATTGGTTGGGAGGAAACTTTAGGAAAGGGGGTCAGGCGTTGGTGGTGACAAACATCTAGAAGTAGCCAAGTATGTAAGTATGTGATTTGCATTAAATGTGTCCGATATTCTATAGTGTAGCATGTCCTTATAGACTCATCCTCAAAACCAATGCTTGATACATAATTAATTTATTCTGAACTTTTTTATGTATTGTCCTACATAAAATTTTCTAGCAGTGTTATTTCAATTTGAATGATCACTAACGCTGTAGTGTGTTGAACCATGCAATACAGGACGAGACAGGTGTGTATAAGAATCTATTGCAGGAGGTCTCACAAAGAGTTGGGTCAGAACTGGTCTAGGCCACCTTCCTGTTTTTACCTGTACTGTAGAATTGGCAGGCGTGATATTTACTGGAGATCCGGCTAAGAACAAAAAGCAAGCAGAAAAGAATGCCGCCATGTCAGCTTGGTTATCTCTCAAATCATGTAAGTGGTCCATATTCATGATTAGAGCTTCATATTAATTAATCTTTAACAAGGTATTGATATCTATAAGGATAGTTCTGAATCGTGGGAGAGATTCAGTTACTGTTGAAAAGAGAAAAAACCAAGTAAGGAGTCTGAATAAAACAAGTAGTGTATATGTACTACTGTTGTGATTCTTGATTATTTTCGGTAATATGTGCCTACGTATCTAATACTTAATTCTGTGATTTTTTTGTCGTTCCAGTAGTGCAGCAAACTGAGACTCCTTATGAAAAGGCTCATAAGGATGAGCAAGAGCATGTGACGGTAGCTCGAGCTCTACAGAAGTATCTAATTAAGGCAAGATTGGCAAGGTTACCTTTTCCAATAAAATTTCCTACACTAAATACATATGAGGCCATCAACTACACAGCAGTCTCCATCTACAACATCAAAAATCCTCCCCTTAATATGCCCAAAAACAGCTCACCGCAACAGGCCTGCTTTCTTCACCAGTAAGCAACAACACCCCTGCTTTCCATAAGATCGTTCGCACACCTCAGTGCCAACCAATGGGAGTCTCAAACGAGAGTTACTCATCATTGTTGGAAAATATCAAGTCCCGATTCCCTGCAGCAGGAGCACCACCCTACATCCCTGTACGGCACTGTAACATGCATAACAGAATGGCCCCACCTGTGACGATAAGAAACGCGATTCCCGTTTTTTCTGCACCGCCACTTCCTTCACAACAGTCATCATTAGTTGGGTATGGCCTCACCCGTCTCAGTGAGACAAGCTGTTCCTGTGTTTGCAGCTCCAGAGAAACCCATTGGACTCACATCCATTAAAGTAGAGGATCCTCGTGTTTCCAGAATCCCAACAACTCAAATGTCCGATTTGCCCTTTCCCAAGCTTCCTTCGCTGCGAGTTGAGGAGCCATCGGCATTTCCCGTTTCAGTGGCACCACCACATTCTGAGGTTCCAGCAGTTAAAGTCGATCTACCCTCCCTCACTGATGAAGTCGAGCCTCTGGTTTCGAAGGTTTGTAGTCCGGACGCCAGTCCAAAAGCATCTTCTGATGATGAGACAAGGATATCTTTGATTGAAGAATTTTTGAAAGAATTGACAACATGATAGGAGGCAAGTTCGAAAACATCTACTGCTGAAGAGATGGAAGATTTGAAGGTATGATAGGAGACAGGTTGAGCTGCATGAACTACAGTCAGTATTATGGGTTATCTAGGTTTTGTCTTTTTCTCTTTCCTACCCTTTTTTGGTTTTGTTGTTCTGTTGTTGTAATGGGAGAATTCAACTGCTTCTAAGAGTTAAAAAAACTTCTCAAGAGTTTTCTGAGTACTTCACCCCTCGTTTTATGTGCTTCTTGGTTGGATAGCTTTTCATAACTAAGCTGCTGCAAATTCACTTCTGCTGTGTGAGTTTTATTTACTGTATGTTATAGCATTTGTCTTGGTAGACTCTCTTTCAGTAGAATGCAGATGTGTGCCTTTTAGCAAAAAGTAAGAAGTCTGCGTGTACCTTTAGTATTGAATTCTGTGTGTTTTTTTAAGATAAGATGTTCAATATCTGGCTATTTTATGTTTGAGAAGATGTTGCTTTCTGGAAAATGTGGCTAAATATTTATGCTCAAAAAATATAGAGATGATCACTGTTTGTTTGTAGTTTTTTTTTTTATTTGAATAGTTAAGTCATTTTAGTGAAGTGGAGATTTTGACCTATTCTTGAAATAAATTGTTTACAATATACTCTACTTAGGTTTGAAATGGGTTCAAGTGGGTTTACACAAATTGTTCATTTGAAATCCTGTGTTGAATAGTGGAGCTGTATGTTTTTTTTTTTTTTTTAATGGATTTTACAAGATAGGAGTGTATTATTTTAGAAGAAATTTTACATCAATATTGGGAACGTGTGTTCTTGAGAAAATATAAATGCAATAAGGTAGTAGGATAATTTTAAAAGGTGAGATTGTATAGAATATAATTTTAAAAGGGAAATTTGGATGAATCACTTTTGATATTTCAATAGGAAATCTTTCACATTATAATTGTTGTTCCGGAATATACATACCACTTGTTATTCCTTCACAAGTATGTGATTATATTCATATCATGAACATGGGATTTCATTTCAAATCATAATATCATTAATTACGAATATGTTGATAAATAATGTGGGGTATGCTATTTTTAAATTAGTACTCCATATAACCATAAGCCATGAGTTCAAAGTCTGAAAATAAACATGAAATGAAATACCAAGTTTCCAAGCCTGAAACCGTGAGATGAATAACAAATCTTAGACATAAGCCAAAAAATTATGTAGTGTACTGTACACAACTCATTGACTGAGGTACAAAGATGCGTTAAACAAATATTACCTGACCAACGACATATTAATGTTAATTAACTTGCTCAATTAATCTCTCTTTAAATTTGTCAAATTCCAATTATACATACATGTTCAAAAGAGTTGAGCTTACCTAAACAATTTTACTTGCAACTAATTCACAAGTACAACTACTATCACTTCTAAAAAATTTAATGAATACTATCAAAATAATACTCTCCCTTTTCACACCAATCTGAGATAAAAACTTAGAAAGAGTGATAAAATAAAGATATTAAAGTCCTTTCAAGTGATAACATAAAAGTATCGTATAAGAAAATATAAGTACATAAAGAATAAAAGTGAGAATTCTAAGAGTAAGTTGTAGGAAACTTTAATTCTAAAAGTGCGAAAACTAATATGGAACAACCTAAAACGTAAATTGAAAGGAGTGGTATATTTTAACAATAACAACTAATATTGTTTAAAACACATAAACCAATTACACAGTAAAGCTGGTTTGCATAAGACTTTGCACAAGAACGATAAAATTTTGAAAAGAAAAGAAAAGAAAAAAGGGAGTTTAATTTTAATTTTACACAATATCAACCTCATCAACATAAATCCCGATTTTAATTTTACACAATATACATCAACTACATGTAAGGACTAGTAAATCGAGATTCAGAGGGAGATAAAGTAAAGTCCAAAGGTTGGTTTTAGATGGGGCATAACAAGATTTAAGTAGAGAATGCAGTTTCCACTGCTTGTAATATGGGAGTTGTATCAAACCGGAAGTTTCTGAAGCTCCTACTGGGGCGTGCTTCCACCACATCACCCACAGTTTTACTCGACTGACTCTCAGCTGCTGTTGAGCTGCCACCCGATGAACTCGTTTTTGCCTTCCAAACGGTCACAACTGCACCAATCACATGGATTTTTCAAATCCAGACACGAGATTAACCACTAATAAAAGAAATTATCAAGTAGAAGAGATATTATGCGAAGATAAGAACCTCTTGTAGGTCTATCTAGTCTAGGTGCCACACGAGGTGGATGCATGGAAATCCACGATTTTAGCGATCTGCAAGATGGGTTTTTTTTATAAGAAGACTAAGGATATTGAGGATATTGAATGAGATAGATAGATAAATATGTCATATGCTCACCCTAAAAATGGTGCAACCATGTAGAGCTTCAGGCCATTAATCCCACGAGATATAACATCAGCATTTGCATGTTGAAGCTCATCAATCCGCTGCCATGCTATTTCCTGCAATAATATTAACATCTTATAAAAGAGTTTCTGAATACATACAAACGGAAAATAACACATGTTTTTGTTTATAAAAAGGTTGAGAAAGGAAAATGACCTACACTTATCTCTTTTTTAGTAAGCGGAGCAAAGAACGTGTCCTCTTTCACACCAGCAACTATGTATAATCTCACTCTCTGCTGTCCAAATATCATTTCAATGTAATCGTCTTTGTTGAGAAGCCCTGAAACATCAAAACCTGTTTCCTCAAGAACCTGCATTTCCCAACGAGTGGAGTTAGTAGCAGTTCAAATGTTTGTTTAATCAAGTACATACTTAAATTGAATGGTATAGAATATTGATTGCCTAAGAATGTTCCTTTATAAATAAAGGTTGCAACTTCAATTAATACACAGACAAGGATAGGCCCTCGAAAGTTGGTCATTTTGGCCTTCGCAATCAAAGGGTTCTTTTTTAAACCTATTGCATCCTCTCTAAAACAGAATATGACACCAAAAAAGGGGGAAATAGCATATAATTGAGCATAAAACCAATAGCATGCAAAGAGCATCAATGTCCTCTCTACAATTTTGTAGATGTCATAAGATTACATATTCATGCCAACACGTCTGAGTCTAGAATCTTGTTATAACTGAAAACCCCAAACTAAATATTAAAACCATGTATATAAATGCAATAAATAACAATCATTCCATGGCAGTGCTTTTCTATACAGGACGAAGGTTTTGGCATACTTCTCTGATGGCACAGTTGTGATCTTCTTCATCTTTGTTTTTTTTTCCACAAGGAAAACTCCAACTTGTCCCTTTCCATCCTTTCACTAGTAAGCACTGAAAATGAGGGGGGAAAATGTGAAACCATTTAAAAAAATCAGAAGTATAATATTTGTTTCAAGTATTTTCTGTCATAGTAAACATAAAGGATTGATGCTCAAGCTCAAATAGGTGTTCTTCTGTCAAATATAATAACACGATATTACCTACTCCCTCCGTCCCAGGATTTTATGCACACTTTGACCGGCACGGAGATTAAGAAAATGGAATAAAGTGATGTGTAATGCAAAATAAAAGAGGGGTATTATTGATAATTCATTGACTAAAGTGGGAGAGATTTAACTAGAGAGAAAGGAGATTTGACTAAAGGTAAAATAAAGGAGGGGTATTATTGTTTCCTTTTTTGGAGTGGGCAAAAAATGTTGGGACGCCCGTTAAGGAAAGTGTGCATAAAATCCTGGGACGGAGGGAGTAGTATTTCCAGATTAGTTTTCACACTGATCTGGGCACGAAAACTAAGAGAAAGTGATAAAGTAAGGGTATTGTGTAAGAAAATGTAATGGCATAGAGGGTATATAAGGTAGAATTTTTCGGGTAAGATTTGAAAAAAACCTTCCTTTTTTGGGTGGGAAAACTAATGTAGAACAGACCAAAAAAGAAAGTATGAAAACTGATCTGGATAGAGGGAGTAGTATTTATCGCAAATAACTTCAACTTAGATGTTTCAGAATACTGACTTGCAATTTCATTATTCTGATTCTTCAGTATTGCATATCAACATATAAATGAACTTTGAATGCCTAAATCTGGACTACCAGTCTGAAGAACAAAGAAAATCAAGCAACTCTAGGGCAGATAAATTTGCAGGGATGAAGAAAGTTTCCACAAATAGTTATTATAACCACACTTCATTCAGATTTTAGAGATGGTTTATTCAACTAATAACTTGAAGTGCCAAATAATAAGTTGTAACAATAATCATGCAAATTAAAATATGAACTCACTCTTTCGTAGGTTTCATCAAGTATAATGGCACCTGTCACTGGTACTCTAACTTTATACGAAGTGAAGTCCTTAAATATGTCATCTAAATGAGGAACATATGGCTTCAAAACATCACAGTTGTTAAACACTGCAAGATATTAAGGAGAACTAGCCAACTAGGATCACCCAGTAAGAATGAAAATTGAATTGAAGATATTTAAATTGGAAAAGATGAAGGATACATAAAGTAGTAAATTCCTTCAAAGTCAGCGACTTCAAAGATGGATTCTTCTCAACTGTATTATCTTCATAAAACCAGTGTGCATACTCCACAAGAAATAAAATCCTCTCAAACGATTGTTGGTCTTCCTTAGGCACATTCAAGACAAAACGACTGCAAAACAACAAAATTGAAAAACACTTAATGAAATGAAACCTTATGTAACCACAATATTAAAAAATTATGGGAAAGGGGAAACTAAAAGAGACAATTGACTCTTTGTCATTATTGGAAAAACATTTCACTTCAAAATTGTTTGACAACAATATATATCAAAAAACATATCTTAGCAATACCCTACTAATTCCTTAATTTTAACTGCATTTTACTTGGGTCCTGTAAAAGATTACAAGTTAGAAAAATCTGTTAATATGTAGTTGTATAGAAATCTCAGTCGACAACAAATAAAATAAACTTATTATTTTTCCACTATCTTTATCCAAGAAATAATCTTATATCTAACATTCTTTACACAAGTAGCCCAAATTCAATCAAACACAACATTCTTTTATCTTATTATTTTTCCACTATCTTTATCCAAGAAATAATCTTATATCTAACATTCTTTACACAAATAGCCCAAATTCAATCAAACACAACATTCTTTTATCTTATAACCGGTGAACCCTTTAAACTGAACTGGCAGTAATCCTTCAACCCAAGATGTAAATTTTCCTAATGTTCTTCTGAATAATTCATATCTTCCATTTATTATTCATTGTCCCTCCTACACATACTACATATTTACTTCAATCACCATTTTTTCAAAAATTCTATTAAACAAAAAAAACTACAGCAGACCTAGCTAAACAGCATTCTGGAAAAAAAAAAAAACTAAAAAAATTGAATGCATAAACGGAAGTTAGAATGTTTTCAAATTTCAACTAACCCAAGTGGATCATGAACTGAATATACCTAAATATACGCACAAAATTCCGATACCTGCAGAGATCATCGAGTAGTTCTTGAGGAGGTAGGGCATTCTTGAAAGCAGCGCTCGCAGATCGGTTTAACCCACCACCTGTCATTAATTCTTCATTAAACGCTTTCGCCTTTGAAATGATGAAGCCAATTGCAATCGATTGAGAGAAATGACAAGGGATCAGACAGAAGGAAAGAGGTAAGAGCGAAATATCCCAAAAAATAGTTTGTACAGAAAATAATACCAGACCCAAGCACTTGCAATACAGCCCAAACTTAACAAACTAAAGCTCACGAAACAAAAAATTAATACCGACGCTGTGATTCTAATTTCTAAGGGCATGTTTGTTTTGGGATTGGAAATCCGGATTTTCTAACTAGATTTATAAACCCACGTAAACTGAATAACTTATTCTGCACAAATATCAGTTCAACCCAGAACTCCAATCTAAACAACCTTTTTTTCTCAATTCTGCCCTTAACATTTTTCTACCAATAAAAAGACGAAGTAAACAAGAAACCCAGATGAATATCAACCCATAATTGAAAAGAATTATATGTAAAAGAAAAGCACAAAGCAACATAAACGTTGACTAGAATAACAAACAATCAACCCCATCTAAATTTCAGCAAATCATCAATCAAAATTCACATAAAAATCATAATAGCAGCGAATTAGAGAGACCCAGAAATCAGGAGTAGAGAAAAGCCCAGAAACAAGAACAGATCATAGTAAACATACAAAATAAGAAAGGTATCGGAGGGAGAAGTTATGACCTTGGATACAATATAACCACAAAACCTTGGGGAGAGAGGGATCTTTCTCGAGAGAGAAATTTTGGAATTGGAGTAGGTGGGGAGCGGATCTGCTCCAGTACAGTCAGGAGCATCCTGTTCAACAATACGGCGTCGTTTAATGACGAAGAGTATAACATTTGACCTTTTATATTTATTATTGTGGGATTTTATATTTGGACTGATTTTTTTTTCTAATTATTTTATTCTCTTTTTTCCTCCTCCGGCTTAGAATCTATTTTTCAATGTTACATTTAAATAAAGTACATTAAATAAAAATCATGTATTTAATATTCAAAATTGATTATAAAAAATATTATCTCATGAGATACACAAATTATGAAAAACTAAATAATTTAGATATACATATTGAGTAATTTATATTTTAATATATAGAGTAAATATGGAGTTAAAGAATAAAAGATGTGGGCTAGTCTTGGGTGAGACCGTCTCATAGAATGAGATCCGTGAGACGGGTCTCTCTTGGCAAAAAGTAATACTAGTGTTTAAGTGACGGTCACTTTTGTTAAAAATATTAGTATCATTTTCTACTTAAACATTATCACTTTTTTTACAAACTAAAATTTGAAAAAAAAATATAGGTTATTCTACCCAAAATTTTAAAATATAAGTTAAAAGGGACCCGTCTCACAGAAAAAGATTCGTGAGATGGTCTCACAAGTTTTTACCAAAAGAGATTATTGGTAAATGATTAACATTGTTTTTTTTATTTTTTTATTTTAGGGTTTAGGTATTTAAACGTTAAATAGAATGATCATTTTTTTTGTGAAGGAAAAAAATAAAATTGAACATACTTTTCGTCGACAAAGAAAATACTTAATTTTTTATAATTTTTTTGTAAAGTTACATCATAATTTATGTATCTAAAAAAATACATGAGGACAACACCGATGTTGGATTTTTAAATACATGATTTTTATTTAATGTAATTTATTTATTGGGTTAATAGGGAGATATAGACACTCAGAAACAATCCCTCCAAAAAAAAAAGACACTCAGAAACAAAAATATTGATATATTTAAAAAAAAAAAATAGATTCTAGATAAACTAGATTGGGAGGAGTAAAAAAGTGAAATCAATCCAAATATAAAAGCCCACAATGAATATAAAAACCAATGTTATACTCTTTGAAAGTGTGCGGTATGGGTGTATAGAAGTGTTTAAGTATAAGTAGATAAATGTTGCACAGAATGTTGAGACAAATAGTGCAACACTGACTCTAACAGAATGTCAGAAATTAAGATACACAGCGGAAGACTTGAAACACTAAAAACAAACGAGACACAATGGAAATACTTTTAACATAGATTTTATAAATAAAAATCTATGTCTGCCTTATGGCGTAAAATCAATACTTATCTTCAAGTACAAATGTTGTGTGAAATGTTACAACAATAACTTTCACAACGAAACTATAAACGAGGCAGGTGCCAAGTCTAGAAAACGAACTAAGTGTATAAATTATACATTGTCGAAATGCCTAGTCTATCTAATGATTACACTCTCAATAGATAAGAAGACACACAGTCATACGGGTGGTATACAACGTATGAACTAAAATGTAGAACTATTGGCCACAATTTCCTAACAGGGATGAACGCTCGGTCTAGGATATTGATCGAATAGAGCACACTGAATTATGAAGCCTTCAATGGGTATTTATAGTGTGGGATACTAAATTCTAGAGGCTTCCACATTGAGGTCCTATTTTTTAGGAAACTCAACTTCCACTACTTCCATGATCTTTCTAGATCCTTCTAGGCTGCTCCAGGTCGTTCCAAATGTATCCAGGCTGTTCTAGCATGTTCTCCAATCTTCTGGAATCTTCCAGGTTCCAGATCCTTGTAGAAGCTTCTAGATCCTGCCAGAAATGCGACAACATTTAGGTCAACATTTAATGTAGCATTTCAGAAAAGACTTAGAAAAAATCTCGGAAGGTCAAATTCAGATGTTGTTGATAATGTTAAGACATTTAAGAATTAACAACATCTACAATCTCCCCCAATTTGACCTTTCGACTACAACACACCTGATGCACATATATTTCTATACATACTCAGTTTTATGTACTTAGTTGAGGTTGACATCATTGCTAAGCACTAGTCAAGACAATACCTGTTGTAATCGTTGGATCAAATCAACTGAAGATCAAGGATAATTTCATAATGATCCGTGCCAAAGGATCAAAACTATTTTATCCAAAATAGAATAAGTATAAACTATACACTTACTCACAACATAAGTAACTATACTAAGATAATAAGTTGAACTGGAAGAAATTCACTTAGAATCTAAGTAAGACACTAACAAAACAAAAATAATAATAAAAAATCAGAGCAAAACATAATGTAAAACAAAAAACAGACACTAATACTATACACAACCTGCAATATTAGACACATGATAATCTGCAAACAAATTAAGCAAGGCAGTAAACAAATATCAAGTGGAACCATTAAGCAAGTTGCAGTAATAGACATCCTATCATCTAGAAAAAATAAATAACAAGTGTATCAGAATTTCAGAATACTTAAACATTAATTACAGAGATTGAACTGAATAAATGGCATAAACAGCAGCCATTATGAAATCAGATCTCCCCCTGTCTTGTAGCTTGTTCCTGTTCATCAATGTTCCTGTTCATCAACTTCATCCACAAAGTAAATAGATGCAAGATGTGCAACTACATCAGTCACAGCAGCATCTCCTCCAGCATCAGGTACAGCACCAGCATCAGCAGCAGCTGGAACTCCATCTTCATTTATCTCCTCAATGACCACATTGGAGTTGGATGGTGGTGGTACTCCCCCTGTTGTAGGTGAAAGGAGGTTGGTCCACCTGTCCTTCAGGAACTGGAGTTCATCTATTGTTTCCTGCAAGTGTTGGAGTTGGAGTTTGATGAATTCCTGTGAAAGATACACATTACCAGAAATGTTGACACGAATGTTCTCAACATTTGGGGGTGCATTTCTCTGATGTGTTCTGGAAGGGCCTGGTTGAGCTGAATCAATGATGTGCATTTCTCAACAACTATGGGCAGATCAATGATTCTGTCCCCAATCAATACGGCAAGAGCAATAGCAAGTAGTGGCACTCTCCCCCTCAAAACATCAGTCTTCTTAGCAGTGAAGCCATGGTGCTTCAGATAGTTTGAAATCAAGACTGGATAGGGCAGATTTCCTTTCCCAGTAGTTTTCCCAGAAAATTTCCTCATATGGTGAAAGATAGTATGTCCCAGATTGAACTTCTTAAGTATAGAAATCCTATACATAAGAATGGCTTGGTCTCTTGTAATCTTGGTGGTGTTGGTAGTGGGAATCCAATTGTATATGATCAGCTTATACAAAACAGAATGTAAGGAGGTTAAGTGTCTAGCTAACATCTTCCTAGTCCACTTAGTCTTTCTACCCCCTGTGATTGCAGTAATCACAACATCCATATCTGGATCATCATCCTCATCAACATTAGGAGTGTGCAAGAACTCATTAATAAGTTCTGGAGTGAATGGCACATCCCTCCCCCTAAAATGAACAGTACCATAAGACCTAGAACTTCTTTTTCCATAACTTTTCTTCATACAGGCATAGAATTCATAAGACCAGTTTGTAAGAAAAGCTTCACCAAATGTAACAGCATTCAACAGATTTCTATCCTCTAAAAACTTAATCATCCCCTTACTATCAAAATCAGGCACATTAATTCTTTTCTCAATCAACAGCTTCCTCTTAGAGTAAATTTCTAACCTTTTCTCAACATAATTAGAGTGATCAGAGATACCTTCACTTTCTTCCTCAGAAGGTAGTTCCTCATCAGGATCAGTGTCTCCATCATGTGCAGAGGAGCTTTTGGATGAGCTCTTTGCTTCAGCAGATGAGCTCGTTGCCTCAGAAGATGAGCTGTCTCCACTTCCACCATCATCAGGTTCTGGTGTGGACTCTTTTGCAGCAGCAAATGACTCAGCATTCTTCTTAAGAGATTCTTGCATGTCTCTTAGGCAAACATTGAAATCAGAATCAGAGTCTGATTCAGCAGGTTCTTCTTCAGGGATCATCTTGGCCTTCCCTTTGCCTTTGGGATCAGCAGCAGCTTTCTTCCTTCGTTCATCAACAGCTTTCTTTGGTTTCTCAGCAACAGTCTTTGGCTTCTTTGCAGCAACAGTGGCAATTTCGGTTTCTTCATCAGATTCAGTGAACACTTGAATGGGTTCACCAGCATCAGCTCCAGCTTTTTTCTTCTTCCTCATGGATTCAGAGTAATCCACACGAGTGAATACACGGTACGATCTCCTTCTTTGTACAGGGCTTCTCTGTCTTTTTCCTTTCTGTGCAATTTTCTTGAAGGGAATAGGAGCAGACTCTTCAGAAAGTGAGAGAGATGAGTTTGTACCACTGTCAGAAGCTTGGGCGTCCTCCATTTCTTCATCCTCAGAATCGGATGCAGCAGCAGCTTCTCCTTCAACACCGGTTTCGACATGTTCCTCCGTTGAAACTGGAACAGTAGGATTAGGGCTTTTTGTTGCAGCAGTCATTTGAGCAGTTTGATCAGCCAAATAACTTGAGATATCCACAGTGATATCTCCAAATTGCATCACGGGTAGATGCCCAGTAGTTCGAAGAGTTGCAGTCACTTCTTCGACAGCTCTTGTAAACTGTTCAACGGTCGAATCTTGTGGGATTTGGGTAGTTGTTGGAACAGGAGCGGTTGTTGATGGGGTTGCAGAGGCATTGGAGTCGGCATTTGAGGAGTTGGATTGTTGCGAAGCCATTGAAGCAAGAATTTCGAGAGAGTTTTGGGCAGTTTGTTTGGAATTTTCAGAAACAGAGTGTGAGTGAGAGTGAGATTGAGGTTGATTTCCAGCCATTAAAGAAGAATCGGTTGGATTTCCAAGGTAGGTTTTTGAGAGTGTATGTAGTAAATTTGGGAAATACACGGCCAAAGAACAGTTTCTGCAATTACAGTACTTACAAAAACTCGAAAAAGACAATTAGCAAAATAAATCACAATTAATTGAGTTTTATGGAGAGAATGTATGTGTAGTTGGAGGTTAAAACGAATTATTCCAGAAATAATTTGATAGTGCTCCACATTTTTAGCCACAACCTAGATCATGGTTAATTAGTGGGAAAAATCAATTTTATTAATTAATTAAATAATTAAGAAGTTTCTAGAATTCTTTACTTAGTCCAAGCATAATCTGAAAATTAAAAACGTGGGTTAGTTATATAATTGAATAAATAAAATAAATCTCAATAAATAATTAAATAATTACTACTTATAAAAATAAATTCGAATCAGGCAATGTTGTGCTCAAAACTGTTACAAACACCTCAACACGGTTTTTACATGAATTTGCTTCATTTGTGTTGCACCATAAATTTTCTTTTTGTGTTATAGCATCTAATTTGTATTGATCCATTGTTCCTGTAGAGTACATCGTAGTAGCGAACTCCGTGCCCCATACTTACTTAATGGATTACAAATATATTGATGTTTTTACCAAATAATCACCTTTTGAAAAGAAGGCATCGTAGTAGTGAACTCCGTGCTCCATAGTTACTCAGTGATTTGGTACATCTTTTAGTATGCTAATAACATTCTCATTTTTATGCATTTGAGAGGTGTAAGACATGTTTATTTTTGCACTACAAGGTTCTTAGATTCGTAGATATTTTACAAAGGAATTATTTAACTAAGTAAGAAATAAATTCAACTTATAAAATTTTACAACCCATGATGTTGTCCCAAATGCTGACGCATTTGTGACAACATCCATCCGAATTTTTCAGATAGTGCTCATTCCAAGAGATTTCCTCAAGATTGAGAATCTCTCATGGTCTAATGCCTTAGTAAAAATGTCAGCATTTTGTTTCTCAGTAGGTATATACTCCAACTTAACAATATTCTTCTCTACTAAATCTCTCATAAAGTGATGTCTTATGCTAATGTGCTTTGTGAGTGAGTGTTGTACAGGATTCTTAGAAATGTTAATGGCACTAGTATTATCACAAAAGATTGTAAGTATATCATTCTCAATACCATAGTCATGGAACATCTTGCTCAGCCACAAGAGTTGTGTACAGCAGCTTCCAGCAGCTATATACTCAGATTCTGCAGTAGATTGTGAAACACAATTCTGCTTCTTGCTGTGCCATGAAACAAGATTGTTTCCCATGTAGAAACATCCTCCACTCGTACTCTTTCTATCATCTATATCTCCAGCCCAATCAGCATCACTGTAGCCTATCAGAATGTTGTTGGTGTCCTTAGTATACCAGATTCCAAGGTCACTTGTACCTGCAACATACTTGATAATCCTTTTCACAGCATTCAGGTGAGATTCCTTTGGATTAGCTTGGTACCTAGCACAAACACACACACTGTACATAATATCTGGTCTACTAGAGGTTAAATACAGTAAACTACCTATCATGGATCTGTAAAGTGTTGGATCAACATCTGTTCCAGCACTGTCTTTGCAAAGTTTCAAAGAGGATCCCATAGGAGTTTTCATTGGTTTTGAATTCTCAAGACCAAATCTTTTAACCAAGTTCTTAGCATAGTTACTCTGGGAGAAGAAAATACCATTGCTGCATTGTTTGATTTGAAGACCTAGAAAATAGTTCAAGTCTCCAACCATACTCATTTCAAATGTTGCAGTCATTGCCTCAACAAATTTACTCAACATTTTATCACAAGTAGAACCAAACACAATGTCATCAACATATATTTGAGCAATAAGTATATCATTTTCAGTGTGCTTAATGAACAAAGTTCTATCTGCTTCTCCTCTAATAAATCCATATTCCAAAAGAAAGTCAGTAAGCCTACCATACCATGCTCTAGGAGCTTGTTTAAGACCATACAATGCTTTCTTAAGTTTATATACATGATCAGGATACTGTGGATCTTCAAATCCTATAGGTTGTTCAACATATGCTTCTTCATTTAATATGCCATTTAGAAATGCAGCCTTTACATCCATTTGATGAAGTTTAATATCAATAAAACATGCAATAGCTAACAGTAATCTAATAGATTCTATCCTAGCAACAGGTGCAAAAGTTTCATCAAAATCAACTCCTTCAACTTGGGTGTAACCTTGTGCTACTAACCTAGCCTTGTTCCTAACAATATTACCAGATTCATCAGTTTTATTCTTGAATATCCACTTTGTTCCAATGACATTAGTATGACTAGGTCTAGGAACAAGTGTCCACACTTCATTTCTTTCAAACTGACCAAGTTCTTCATGCATAACATTAATCCAGTTTTCATCAGTTAAGGCTTCTTTAGCACTCTTAGGTTCAATTTCAGATAAATAGCATTCAGCATTTACAACATTACACATAGAAGACATGCATATTGTTCTTACCACATCTACCTTGTTTGATCTTACTCTTCCTCTTGTTTGCACTCCAACTGTAGCATCGCCTATGATCTGGTCAGAAGGATGACTTTTGCCTATTCTTGAAGAAGGATTCGTTTTGGGAATGTACTGATCATTCTGTGAATTTACAGCTGACTGTTCTGTAGATGTTGACCCAGATGTGTTAACATTTGGTGCAACATTTTCAGACTTCAGTGTATTCTCAGAAGTGTCAGTAACCTGTGATACATCTTCTTCATCTTTGTCATCTGTAAGACTTTTATCATCATCAAACACAACATTAACAGATTCTTGAACAGTGTTAGTTCTAAGGTTATAAACTCTATAAGCTTTACTATTTCTAGAATAGCCTAAAAAGAACCCTTTATCACTTTTAGAATCAAACTTATGAAGTTGATCCCTATCATTCAGAATATAACACACACAACCAAATACATGAAAATATTTCACATTAGGTTTTCTGTTGTTCAAAATCTCATATGGTGTTTGATTAGTATTAGAACGAATAAAAACCCTATTAATAATATGACATGCAGTATTCAATGCTTCTCCCCAAAATTTCTTAGCAAGACATTTGGATGTAAGCATAACTCTAGCCATTTCTTGTAAAGTTCTATTCTTTCTTTCAACAATTCCATTTTGTTGTGGAGTTTTAGGAGATGAATATTCTTGCAAGATACCCTTTTTATCACAAAAATCATTAAACATGCTGTTTTCAAATTCCCTACCATGATCAGTTCTAATGCGGCCAAATTTCAAGTTAAACACATTTTTGAACCTCTTATAAAGAATTTTAAATGCAGCAAATGCTTCAGATTTGTCTCTCAAAGACTCTACCCAGGTATATCTAGAAAAATCATCTACCACAACTAAGGAATACCTCTTTCCTCCAATGCTTTCAGTTTCCATAGGACCCATCAAATCCATGTGCAGTAATTCAAAGCATCGATGTGTAGTACAATGTGACAGCATTTTGTGTGACATTCTTACCTGCTTACCTTTTTGGCATGGTCCACATACAGTGGTGTTGTGAAACCTCAGTTCTGGAATTCCTTTTACTGCATCTGCTTTGATTAGCTTTTTCATTGCTCTGTAATTTGCATGACCCAATCTTTGATGCCATAGAACATTTTCATCATGTTTTGACAAGTTACACATATTTGTTCCAATAAGATAGCAATTATCAGCTGACCTAGTACCAGTCATGACACAAACTTCATCTTTATTAAGAACATAACATGAATCTTTATCAAATTTCACATGCAAATTATCATCACAAAGTTGACTAATGCTAATCAGATTTGCAAGTAAGCCATCAACATGTAATACATTTTTAAGCTTAGGAAAACCTTTAACATTCAAAGTTCCTTTACCAACAATTTTTCCTTTAGAACCTCCACCATATGTAACACTACCACTATTCAAGGTCACATAATCAGATAAGAAATCAATACGACCTGTCATATGTCTAGAACAACCACTATCAAAATACCATAATTCAGGTAGACATGCTTTTAAGGAGGTATGAACAATATTACAGGTAGCTTTTGGTTTCCATGCAGATTTCAAAAACTGTTTACCAGGATGTGACAGTTTCTTATGCAGCATTTTCAAGTTTTTCTGTTCTTCAAACAACTTTATACAGTAAGGACGAATATGACCAATTTTGAAACAGTAATGACAGATATACTTCCTTTTAACCTTGTGAGACTCTGTTTCTGCAGATGTTGACCCAGATGTGTCAACATTTGCCTTAACAAATTTCACAGGTTTTCTAAATTTATCAGAAATAGAAGCAGTAGTACCATCATAACCTAAACCATGATTGTTAGACTTACCAGTAGCTATAGCATTATTTACCTCAGAAGCACTCTTGGAATATTTCTTGAAACATAAAGTAGAATTTATCAATTTCTCCTTTAAGTTACAGATTTCCAGATCTCTTTTGGTAAGAATAACTTCTAGCTTGGTGATTGTGTCTGTCAAATCCTCATTCCTTTTATTCAGAGAATCAAGGGTGAGTTTCTGATTCTTCCAATCATCTAACAGCTTTTGGTATTCATTGTCATCATTCCTTTTTCCTGCATCATCAACTAAACCATTAAAACAATTCAAATCTGGGTGACTCTGTTCTGATGTTGCTGTAGATGTTGAAGCATCAGGTACAGCATCAGAAACTGTTTCATCCAGATCATCATCTGAGGAATCATTATAATCAATTCTGGTAAAATTAGAATATTCATTCTGATTTAATTCATCAAGATCATCATCAGAATCATCACTCAAGGTAGCACTAAAATTCAGTTTTTGCTTAAGTCTAGTATTGGCACATTCATTTGCATAATGGCCATAACCAGAACAAGCATTACATTGAACTGATTTTCGAAATTCAGGATCATACCTTGGTTTACCTTCACTCTTTGACAGTCTTGGTGTGAATTGACCTTTCCTTCTTTCTGGTTGAGGTGTTGATGTGTTGATTTGAATCTTAGGCTGAATATTTCTAGATTTGTTCACAGATTTCTTAAGAAACTTATTAAAGTGCTTAGTGAGTAAGGCAATGTTGTTAGGATTGTTGAGACATTCATCAAGCAATTCTTCATCAGAATCAACTTCAGTAATGATAGGTTGAGACTCAGAAATGTTTGATGTTTCTCCTTTAAAAACTACAACTTTTTTATCACCATCATTTTCATCAACTTGATTAGTGTTTATTTCATATGTTCTAAGAATACTCACTAACTCATTTTGACTTAATGTATCTGTATTTTTTGCCTCTTCAATAGCACAAATTTTAGCATCAAATCTTTTAGGAACAGATCTTAATATCTTATGAACTACTCTAACATTAGAAATAGGGTCACCAAGAGAATGTGATTCATTGATTATCTCACTTAACCTTTCATTGTAGGCTGAAATGGTTTCATCTTCCTTCATTCGGAGATTCTCAAACTTTGTCCCCAACATTCGAAGCTTTGTCCTTCGAACACTGTCTGAACCCTCACAATGCTCTTGCAACCTGTCCCATGCATCTTTAGAAGTAGAACAGTTAGATATAATTTTAAACATTGAAACATCAACAGAAGTAAAAATAGCATTTAAAGCTTTAGAATTGTAGCTTGCTGTTGTTATTTCATCAGCCGTCCAATCAACTTCTCTTTTGAGTTGAACTTCACCATCTGCGTCTGCTGGTCTCTTTGGAGCTTCCCAACCTGTAAGTACAGTCCTCCAAGCACGTTCATCAATTGACTTGATGTACATACGCATCTTAGGCTTCCAATAAGAATAATTCGAACCATCTAAAACGGGTGGCCTAAGTGCAGTGGATATGTGATGTGTTTCCATTGCTAAACTAAACTAAAAACACACTTGACCAAAGATCTAACCTAGTGTCGTCAGGTATCAGCTCTGATACCAACTGAAAGTGTGCGGTATGGGTGTATAGAAGTGTTTAAGTATAAGTAGATAAATGTTGCACAGAATGTTGAGACAAATAGTGCAACACTGACTCTAACAGAATGTCAGAAATTAAGATACACAGCGGAAGACTTGAAACACTAAAAACAAACGAGACACAATGGAAATACTTTTAACATAGATTTTATAAATAAAAATCTATGTCTGCCTTATGGCGTAAAATCAATACTTATCTTCAAGTACAAATGTTGTGTGAAATGTTACAACAATAACTTTCACAACGAAACTATAAACGAGGCAGGTGCCAAGTCTAGAAAACGAACTAAGTGTATAAATTATACACTGTCGAAATGCCTAGTCTATCTAATGATTACACTCTCAATAGATAAGAAGACACACAGTCATACGGGTGGTATACAACGTATGAACTAAAATGTAGAACTATTGGCCACAATTTCCTAACAGGGATGAACGCTCGGTCTAGGATATTGATCGAATAGAGCACACTGAATTATGAAGCCTTCAATGGGTATTTATAGTGTGGGATACGAAATTCTAGAGGCTTCCACATTGAGGTCCTATTTTTTAGGAAACTCAACTTCCACTACTTCCATGATCTTTCTAGATCCTTCTAGGCTGCTCCAGGTCGTTCCAAATGTATCCAGGCTGTTCTAGCATGTTCTCCAATCTTCTGGAATCTTCCAGGTTCCAGATCCTTGTAGAAGCTTCTAGATCCTGCCAGAAATGCGACAACATTTAGGTCAACATTTAATGTAGCATTTCAGAAAAGACTTAGAAAAAATCTCGGAAGGTCAAATTCAGATGTTGTTGATAATGTTAAGACATTTAAGAATTAACAACATCTACACTCTTCATCATAAAACGGCGTCGTATTGTTGAACAGGAAGCTCCTGTACAGAAGTAGAAGCAGATCCGCTCCCGGAGTAGGTGAGATAATGGTTTAGGGAGGAAAAAAAAGGCGAACTTTGTGTAAAGTTGGTACTTGTCAGAACGAGAGAGTAAACGACGACGTATCTGGCACAACTGCTCAACACGACCACACGCCACTTGTTTAGGCGCGTGCAAGCCGAATGCACATAAATTGATTTTTTTTGCATATTTTTCTTATTTAAGAATTATATATTTTGTTGAATTGGACAAAGATTAGGTCAATATTGGCCAGCTATTTGGAACTAGGTTAGGGATTTTGATATCTTGAATTTCTGAAAACTTTTAATATACATATTTTGTAATCTTAAACAACTAATACTACCTCCCTAGATTATCAATTTTTTTCCTCCATTTATTAGATTACACATTTAAAAAAAAAAATCACTTTCATTACAATTAAACACATCTTTGACTTTATCTTTAAATACTACTCTTACACATCATTTTATTTATTTTATAACACTTTAAATACTACTCTTACACATCAGATATTGTGGACTTTGGATCCAGGTCCACCATCTTACACAGGATATGCACATCAGATACTCACACGTCTTCAGAGAAGTCAATCAGGCGACGAATGTTGTGGTCAAGACTGACCTTGATTGTGTCTGGAGAGTGGAGAGGCTTCCCCCAAATTTTTTACTTTCTTTTGTGCATAATGATTTATATTTTTTTTTTATAGACATTGATTTTTAGAGGAGATACCTTTTTCCTTGACCTAAGTTTTATCCTAAGGAGGGTTTTCGTAGACAATGTTTTAATGACACTCCGCCTCTGACTCGACTTGTGAGATTATTGTCCTAAATTTCTTTTCTTTTAGCACTACAATTGCACACAGGGGCGGACCGAGAGTGAAAAACTGAGGGGGCCCAACAACAAAATTTTAAAGTACTTAAATTTAAATTATATACTAATTACATGCTCATATATAATATATTAGTAATTTTTTTTATATAAATATAGCATTAAACTTATAATAAGTTAAAATTTAGAATGTTTTTCTTTCATGTCACCAAAACCATCTATAAGCGAACCTATGTTGAATCTCTTCGCAATGCGCAATCTTAAAAGATCGTTCCGTAGTTGCAGTGAAAATTGAAGGTGCGAAAATTAGAGTTATCATTCTATGCACAATTGAATAGATTTTTTTATTTTCTAATTTCTAAATTCTTAACTAATTATATGATTCTTGTTTATTTTTTGTCTATAAATTTAATTCTAAAAAAACATTAATTAATAATTGAATAATTAATTTTAAACTCAATTAATATATTAAATATTTAGGAAATAATTTAAAGAATAACTTAATAAATAATAAAATAAAACAATGTACAAACATAAATTAAAATAACAAAATTGTGAGTTATGACTATTGCCCCGTCGTGTGTGTATATCTTATGTTTGTGGGGGAGTTTTTGGGAATTTGAAAAGGGGATTTTTGGGATGGGGTATATACCCCTCCAGCTTTGTTTAATACACTCCCCCTTCCTTTTTATTAATTCAAAATATATTTGAAATACCAATTTTACCCCCCTAACCCTCATTTTTTCTTATCTTCTCCCCATTCTTCCCTTTCTCTCCCATACGTGTCTTTCTTCCCATCCGCCGCCGCCCATCGTCGAGCGTCGGCGGCGTTCGTTGCCGCCCTCCTCCCTCTTTTCTCGTCTAGCGCAGCCCCTCACCGCCTCATTTTCTTCTCGTCGCCGCCGCCCTCACCTTCTTCCCCAGTGCTTGCGCCGCCCAGCCCCTCACCGCCCCGCCGCCGACAAGTCCCCGCAATAGATCGGCCCCCGCATCATCTTCTTTTTCTTTTTTTTCGTTTCTACAACTAACCCCCCCCCAAATCCGCCGCCGCCGTTGAGTCCGCGCCGCCCACCCGCCGTGCCCCCTCCCCACCCTCTCGTTGCCGCACCGCCAATCGTTTCTCCAGGTTTTTTTTTTTCGATAACATTGAATCGACCAAAAACACTCTCATCGACAAATGGTTGTCGACGAGATTATTTTTGGTCGACTCAATATTAACGAAAATTTAATTTTTTTTTAAACAAAATTGGTCGATAAACCAGAGTCGACCGTATTATTTTTGGTCGACAATCCATTGTCGACGGGAGAATTTTCGGTCGGCTCTGGTTGGTCGAAAATAAGTTTTTGTTTTGTTTGAATTTTTAAGTTTTTGGTTTAGGGTTTATTGTTGAGTTTTGTTAAGTTTTGTGGAAGTTTATTTTTAAGTTTTGTTGTTGAATTTTTATTTTTTTTGTGGATGTAAGAGAAGGTGGTTGACTGCCGGAGGTGATGGTGGTTGCCGGAGAAGGAGCGGCGGCGGCTGGGTTGAAAAATTAGAGTTAATGCATTAGGGTTAGGGTTTCAGAGGGGAGTGTATGTATCTAACATGATTTAGTAAATGGGGTAAAATTGGTATTTCATATATATATTTTGAATTAATAAAAATTTGGAGGAGTGTATTAAACAAAGCTGGAGGGGTATATACCCCATCCCTTTGAAAAGAATTATAATAATATATAAATTTTTGGTGGGCTGGGCCTGAACAACCAAAATTTGGTTATTTTTTAAGAGGGTGTGGCTAAATGCACCCGGATTTTCTATGAGTACACCCACCAAACATTTTTTTAATCTTTCAGCACCTGTGAATTGTCCCATATACCCTTAGGGTAAAATTTATAAAAAAAAACGAAGATGAGTACACCCACCCCTTTATTTCACAGAATTATCTCCATCACTACCCAAACAAACACCATTCTTCAACAAAAGAAATTCCAAAATTTCAACAAAAAAAAAAAATGTTCGAAAAAATTTCAAGAACAAACATGTTAAAAAATAACAAGATGTTCGAAACTTTTTCCAGAACAAACACCAAATGTTCGAAAAAAATTCCAAAACAAACACCAAATGTTCAAAAAAAATTCCAAAACAAACACCAAATGTTCGAAATTTTTTCCAAAACAAACTGAATATGTTCGAAAAAAATTCCAAAACAACTCAAATTTGTTCGAAAAAAAAGATCGAACAAAATGTTCGAATTTTTTTCCAAAACAAACACAGGTTGTTCGAAAAATTTTCCAAAACAAATTCAATAGGTTCGAAAATAATTCTCAAACTTCTAAAATACCCTAATTTTCCTAAAATTCCTAAATTAAAAAAAAAAAACCCTAAATCAAAAAATAAAAAACGGACCTACTTGTCTTCTTCAAAGGCCGCGTCCACTGGCTGACGACGTGAACGGCGGCCGCTTCGCACGAAGGAGGGGCGACATCCGAATTTCTTTAAGCTGCCCCACCCAAACGACGCCGTTCTGCGGATGCAGCTCCACCTCTCCCAGCACTCTCTCTCCTTCGTACATCCGCACCATTTTCCGGTACACATTTCAAGCGGCGGCGGCGAGCGCGCACACCTTTAGCGGCGGCAGCGAGCGCGCACACCTTCAGCGGCGGCAGCGAGCGCGCACACCTCTAGCGGCGGCGGCGTTTGAAAGAGGAAGGGGAGGGGGCGCGACGGCGGAAGACGATGGAGGGTTCGCGACGGCGACCGCGTCGCTTGGTCTTCTCTTCAAACAGAGGGGTCGCGGCGGCGGAAGAAGCTTCAAACGGAGGGGTGAGGAGGTGGGCCGCGGCGGCGGCCGCCTGAGAGTGGGAGGAAGGGATGAGGCGGTGGGAGTGTGGGAGAAGGCAATTGACAGAGCGAGAGAAGAGAGAAATTTGGTGGGTGTACCAAAATAAGATAAAAATTAGGGTTAAGAAGGAGAAGGAGGGTATTTTGGAGTTTTCCACGTGGATGTCCTCATCCGTTTTGTGTGTGTCCTCATCGCGTGGGTGTACTCATAGTATCCTCGGGTGCCTTTAGCCGCACCCTTTTTAAGAAGCAAAACATGATCCATATTTCATTTGGAGGGGGCTAACTAAAATTAAAAAAAAAAATCTAATGCTATTATATTATATTATATAGGTACATGTTGGGAGAAATTTGAGGGGGCCATGGCCCTCCCTGATTCACGTGTTATGCAACACTAAAATAAACAACCGCAAGTGTACGACGTCTATCGTAGCGTGATAAGCACGAGGTCGATCCCACAGGGAGGTATAGCGTAAAAATGTAGTTTGTTAACGTAGTTCTATTTAGACGCGATCGATAAATTGAATGGTGGTGAATTACCCTAAATGTGCCTACCAAGTTGTCACAAATAAGAAATAAAGAGTAATGTAAAAAAATCGATCGAATACCATGCAAATCAAGAAAACGAAAGTAAAACGGATAAAAACTCAAAGAGAGAAGGTGGGTTCCAAAGCACATGCAATACAAATGAATCCATTTATGATTAACTATCTACTTAAGTGGTGTTCATGCTTTGTCTATAAGATTGATCACATAATAATGAATTAAAAGTTCTTTCAATCCAAGTAATTCAAAGGAAATACCACACAACTTAGTATCTCTACCTAAATTGCACAATATAACCCAATCAAGCTCCTAGGATCATCACACATCTTCCTAATCATTGTTCATTTTTCAATCTCATAATAAAATTAGGTTAAATGCTTGCAATCAATTAATCAAAGTAGATTTCTCAACCTAATTCAATTAACTAAGATTAACATATCATCATTGTACACTAATGACATGCTTTGCAATGAAAATCAAGCATCCAAATAGAATTAAGCCACACAAACACCAAATAAGCAAAACATTAATTCATAAACTTCAACAAGAGTATTTACAAGGCTTTTAGAACCACAAAGTGTTTAGCCAACAACTAGCATAATGAAATTACAAAATCCAAATGTAGAAACTAAATAAAAAGAAAGAGAACAAGGAAGCTTAGTCTAGAATGTGGTAGGAAATGGAATTTGCAAGCTATTGCATCCTCTCTTGCTTGAATTGATGGAGAAATGAGAGAGATATGGCCAAATCACTTTGGAGTATGTGTAACTATGTGTGGGAATTGAAGAATTGGGGGAGAGTGTGTTTGATTTGAAGAATGAGGGCTTATATAGTGTTGGGTAGGGTTTGGATGCCAAAATTGCAAGTTGGTCCCTCAAATATGGAGAAAATAGCCAAAACCCCCCGAGAATCATGTCACCCGGCCGGGTGGGTTCCACCCGGGCATCCCACCCGGCCTAAATACGAACCTTGGGGTAAATTTGGCTTGCCCGGGTGATTTTGACCCGGCCGAGTCGATTCTACCCGGGCAAAATACGAAGTTTTAGGTAAGGCCGGGCTAAAATGACCCGCCCGGGTCGATTCTACCCGCCCGGGTCGATTCTACACGGGCATGCTTTTTCGTCTCTTCGTATCTCGAGCTTCCGACCTCCGATTGACTCGATTATTTTTTTCATTCCACTCCGTTTTTCGAGCCGGATCCAATGGTGTACTCCTCTCTTTGGTCCAGTGAAGTATTGTTGGGAATAAAATGAGATATGTTTTGATCTAATACCAAAACCCCCTGAGACATGCCTAAGTCAAGTTGAGTATGTTCTAGAGATGTTAGAACATATAGTATAAAGGCTAGATGAGGAGCTAATATGTTAGACAGCTCTTAGTTGATTAGATGCACAATTTGAGGGGGAACACATGCTTTGAAGTCCATCAAGAACAAGTCCCCTCAAGGCTCAAACTCTGGAAACAACACTAAGACTTTTGAAGACCAACTATGCTGATTAGGAGAGTTGTCCAGAGGAGTTGTCTCAGCACAATTAATCAAGATCAAGTGCTCTGAAAGCCCGAGGTCAACTATGCTGAAGAACTAGAGACAATCACACCCTAAAGAACTACAACTCAACATGCTAAGATCACCTTGAAGTGAAGCAAAGGGTATGAGCCAAGTCATCTGAAGAAGAGCAAGCCAAACTTGCTGATAAGCAAGACTGCTGATAGTGATAAGGAGAGTTGTCCAAATGTTGAGGAATGTTGTCCTATCATTGGAACAGCTTTCAGAAGCCATGTCCAAGTCCTAACAAGAGAATCTGAAAGTCAGACATTGGGTAGAGTGATGCAGAAAGAAGACAAAGTCTTAACAACCGTTTATTTCCCAAATGGGGACATGTCACTATCAAGAATCTGTCTTCAAAGTTGAAGAACTAAAATAAGACATTTATGGACATTTGAGGCTGCCTCTCCAATAGGCAAATCCTTCATTTGTCTATAAATACAGAAGTGTGAAGACCATTTGAAAGCACCTCAACACAATCCAACATTGACAAGAACTCACAAGCTAGAGTGCTTTCAAAGCTTTCAAAGACTATCTTAGTCTTCAAACACTTCATCTAAGCTGAACCTATTGTATATCCATACCCAAGCTTAGAGAGATATCCTAATCCTTATACACTGATCTTCATTGTAAAGGATATCTCATTAGTTGGAACCTTACTTCAACCCTTACCCCTTTCAAGAGTGAAAGTGAGAAGGTTGTAGTAGTAGAAGTGGTAGGAGCTGACTGTTGAGAGAAGAACAGTTCAGTTCTGAGTTGAGAAGAGGGTACTAGGACTCTAGACATCCTAGGGATCAATTCACCAAGGAGTGGTGTTATTGATCAAGTGCACCTTGACACTATAAAACAAGTTAATTCCAAAGTGAAGGAATTATCCTGTTCAATCAGGGAAAGTGGATGTAGGAGCTTGAGTCTCTGAACCACTATAAACTCTTGTGTTGATTTGATTTCAAGTACTTTCATACATTCAACACTGCACACAAAACTGATCTTTCAAAGGATAAACATTCAAAGACTGTGCAAAACCTATTTGGACAAGTTCCCTGAAACTGGACTGTATTGCATTGACTAAGTGATTTCAGAAACTAAAGGAGTCTAAACTAAAAGGGCCAACCACTATTCCGCACATATAACTCCCCTAGATAGTTATTCAACTAAGTACTCAATAGTACTTAGTAGTCTGATTATCTTAGAAGAGTTAATCATCTTCAGCAGAGTTGTCCAAGACAACCTTGCTGAGCTCTGGTTTGATTTAAGTTAAAAAGAATTTGGATACAAGTGTATCCCCCCCCATACACTTGTTATATACTCCTTTCAGGACCAACAAGTGGTATCAGAGCAGGGGTTCAAAGACCACTGCTTCTGAAAAAACCATCTTGGTTTTAAAAATCACATATTTGGTGTGGTCACTGAACTGATCTATCTGAAATCCTTTGTACCCATTGTCTAACCCTTTCTTGAAGAAATGGCAAGAGGAAACAACAACAATAACCAGAACCAGCAACAAAATCCTGATCAGAACATTAATGCTGCAGTTCCACCTCCTGCTGTTCAAGGACTAGACAACATGGCAACAAATCCAGTCAATCACATATCTCATCACAAATTGCCCATGTTCTCAATTGATAACTATGACTTCTAGAAAATCAGAATGAGGGCTCATCTTGCATCTCTTCACACTGACATGCTGAGAGTGATCACAAGAGGTCCTTTTGTGTTCACCTTTGTCAATCCCAGAGTCACTGAGGCTCAAACGGCAGATACAAGAGATGTGCTCCCCAAAGATGAAGATGACTTCACCGCTGATAAAAAGATGAAGGATAATTTGAATTATCTTGCAATGAATACCCTCTATCAAACAATTCCAGATGCAATCATGGGAAGGGTCTACCACTGCACAACTGCCAAGGAGATATGGGATACTCTTGCAGAAATGTGTGAGGGCACTGAGAAAATCAAGGAGAATAAGCTCCAAGTGGTAGTGCAGAAGTTTGAACAGTTCACAATGGAGTCTGAGGAGTCCATTGATAAATTTGCTGGTAGATTCACTGATGTGATGAATGAAATCAACTCCTTGGGTAAGGTCTACACCAAGAGAGAAGTTAGATTGAAGATCTTGAGAAGTCTCACTCAAAAGTGGGATGTCTATGCTGTAATGATGCAAAATACCAAAGATCTCTCCACCATGCCCATGCAACAAATCTTCTCTGAACTCAAAGCTTATGAGTTCGACCTCAATAGAAGAAAGCCTGTTGAGGAACCTTCAAATCAAACTAAGGGAGTGGCATTCAAAGCCAAAACTGCTGAACCAGAAATGCAGTCCACTCCAAGATCATCAAAGTCAGTCTCCAAGACTGAAATGAAGGAGGAACTAGCCTTGATGGCTAGGAGATTTGAAAAGCTAAATTCAAGGTTTGGTAGATACAAGAAATTCTACCAGGATAACAAATTCAGGAGAAGATACAACTCTCCTGAAGCTCAGGCTGAGGTCAAAAATCCTGAAGAGAAAAGATCAGAGGATAAGTACTCTAATAGGAGAAGGTCCAGTAGAGCTGAACCTTCATCATAAAAAAGAAGAGAAGAATCAAAGAAAGATGATGATGAAGACCTGTGCTATAATTGCAAGAAGAAAGGGCACTTCTAGTATGACTGTCCTGAACTGAGCTCTAAGGAGAGAAGATAAAGGCAAGCTAAAAGAGACAGAAAGTTCACCAATAGAAAGGCCATGATGGCTGGTGAAGAATCTGATAGAGATGAAAGCTTCAACTCTTCTGATGGACTGTTCTCCAATAGTGATGATGATGATGATGTCTGCAACATGGCTCTTGAGGATGATAAGGTATCCTCTAATTCTAGTTCACCATCATTCATCTCACAAAACAATAGTGAGGTCAACCTGAAACTTTCTCTTGGAAAGTTAATGGAAGATTTCACTATGTTACAAGAATTTCATGATAACTGTGTGAGAGAAAATGAAAGATTGGCTATTGAGCTTGCCAAAACTTCTGAGGTAGTTGTTGATGTCAAATCTACTGAGTTGTATCAACAAGTCTTGAGAGAGCTTGAGGAAGCAAATCTCAGGATAGTTGACCAACAAAAAGAGATTGATGATCAACTACTCTCTCAGAAGAGAAAAGATTTTGAACTAAAAATTCTAAATGCCAAGTTTGAAAATCTCTCACATGAATATGATATTCTTAAATCAAGTGAAGAGAGCCTGAAATTAAAGATGTCTGCTCTGAAGAAATCCTCTAGAGCAATAGAGAAAAATCAAAGTTATCAAAGACCTATGGCTCAAAGAAGTGGATTAGGTTTTGATCCATTTGAATCTTCACCTTGTCTTAGTGTTGCTTCCACAAGTAACACTAAGAGAATCTTTGTTAAATCAGTGGCACTAACTAAAAATGAAAATAAACAGCCACTGGACAAAGGAAAGGGCAAAATGAATGACTTGCCTACTCAAATGCTTCAGGAGATTAGGCCTAAACCTAAGGAAATGGCCAAAGCTCCTGAACACAAGAGGAATGTTGGTCAGCAGAGTAGACCCAATGGAAGGGCAACTCTCCTGAACAATATTCAGAGGAGTTATCCAAGGTATAATCAGCCTAGGCCAACTCTACTGAGAAAGCCTCAACTGACTAGACCTAAGGACAACTATCCTCAAAGGCAAAATAAAATGAGACAACCAAAACCCTATATGCCTAAGGGTAATGGTCATAAGAAAGCCTTTCCTCAAAGATTCCCTCAAGTAGCACAAAGAACTCATAAGTTCAGGAGATTTGACAACTCTCCTGAAACTTACAAAGTTAACACTTTTACACATACATTCCCAAAGGCATTTAAGGGAAAAACAGTGTATGTTGATGCTAGAGGAAAACAACTTAGCCACCTTGAATCAATCAGGGTTATTAGGCAAGTTTGGGTTCCTAAAGGTACAGCTAACCTCTCAGGACCCAAAACTCAAAGGGTACCTAAACCTATCTAATTGCAGGTACCAATGGGCCACAAAAAGAGGAGCATGAGCAAAAAGTCAGCATGGTATCTTGACAGTGGATGTTCAAGGCACATGACTGGAAACAAGGAAATCCTCACTGATTTTATTGAAAAAGATGGCCCAAATGTCACATTTGGAGACAGCTCACAAGCTACAACAAAAGGTTATGATACTTTGATGATTGGTAACATCAAAGTATCCAATGTGTCTTATGTGGCTGGTCTCAAATATAATCTTCTAAGTATCAGTCAATTTTGTGATAAAGACTTTAATGTTGAGTTTTCAAGTGGAAAATGTTTAATCAAAGATAAAACTCAACAAATTCTATTGACTGGAACTAGAAAAGGAAATGTGTATTTTGCAGACTGGGACAAGTCTACTGATGGTGCATGCTTCATTGCTAAGAGTTCTAGTGAACAAAGCTGGTTATGGCATAAGAGATTAAACCACTTGAACTTCAAAACAATGAACAAGATTGCTAGAAATGCATTAGTTAAAGGACTACCAAATGAGGTTTTCATTAAGGAGCATGTTTGCAAACCATGCCAAGAGGGAAAACAGATTAAAGCCTCATTTAAAGGAAAACCAGTCATCTCTACTGAAAGGGTACTTGAACTTCTACATATGGACCTATTTGGACCAATTACCCCTGCAAGCATAAATGGTAGAAAATACACATTGGTTGTAGTAGATGACTTCTCTAGGTTCACATGGGTAGTATTTCTCCTTAATAAGAAGGAAACACAAGTCAAACTACCTGAACTTTTAAAGAGAGTGTCAAATGAGAAAAGCCTTAGCATTATCAAGATAAGATCTGATAAAGGCACTGAGTTCATAAATTCATACATCAATGAGTATTGCACATCTAATGGAATAGCTCATGAAACCTCAGCAACTAGAACTCCTCAACAAAATGGAGTTGCAGAAAGAAGAAATAGAACCTTAAAAGAAGCTGCTAGAACCTTAATTGCTGATTCAAACTTACCTAAGAGGTTTTGGGCTGAAGCTATAAACACTGCATGCCATACTCAGAATAGATGTTTGATTACCAAGGGGCAAGGCAAAACCCCCTATGAACTCTGGAAAGGAAGAATGCCTAAAGTGTCATACTTTCACATCTTTGGTTGTAAGTGTTTCATACACAATAATGGGAAAGAACAGCTGAAAGCCTTTGATAGCAATGCTGATGAAGGAGTATTCCTTGGATATTCTCAAATCAGTAGAGCTTTCAGAGTCTACAACAAGAAAACCCTTATTGTGGAGGAAACACCTCATGTTGTGTTTGATGAATCTATTCATGAGTTCAAGAATGAGAACTTGGAATCAGAAGAAATCACACAAAGGACAACCAGACTGAGCCTAAAAGACAAAGACACTGAATTCATAGAAGTTGTCCAAGCCAACTTACCTGAAAAACTCCCATTGGACAACAATCCTGAAGGCAACCTTCCTGAGGCAAATTCCACTGAAGGAAATGGTGAACAGAATGATCCAATCCCAGTTCACATCCAGGTAACAACTACCAATGAAGAAGCAGTTCCTGCTGAGGTAGTTAATGGATCAAATAATCAAGGGGGACCTCAAAATGTTGAAAATGCCAATGTCCCTGACATTGAGGACAACACCCCTGATTATGATCCTGAATTAGATCCTGCATTCAATTACCCTGAATTTTATGATCAAAATGACTCAACTTCAGTAGAGGACAACTCTACTGAAGAGATCATAAAAAGAAGGACTTGGTTGTCTGACCATCCTACTGATCTAATACTTGGTGACCCAAGTATAGGAGTCAAAACAAGGAGATTTCATGGTGAAAGTGCTCTTTTCTGTTGTTTCTTGTCAGAACAAGAGCCAAGTGACATTGAAGAAGCACTTCAAGATGCCAATTGGATCACAGCTATGCAGGAAGAACTAAATCAATTCACCATAAATGAAGTATGGGAGCTGGTGGATAGACCTTCACATCAAGATGTTATTGGAACAAAGTGGGTGTTCAAGAACAAGAAGAATGAAAATGATGTGATTGTCAGAAACAAAGCAAGACTAGTGGCAAAAGGTTATTGTCAACATGAAGACATTGACTATGATGAGACCTTTGCACCTGTGGCAAGGCTAGAAGCAATAAGGCTCTTTCTAGCCTATGCAGCCCACAAGAGGTTCAAAGTTTACCAGATGGATGTCAAGAGTGCCTTTCTGAATGGAGTCTTGAAAGAAGAAGTCTATGTGGAGCAACCACCAGGTTTTGAGGTTGGAAACCAAGTTTACAGACTGAAGAAGGCTCTGTATGGACTTAAGCAAGCCCCTAGGGCTTGGTATGATACACTGTCACAATTCCTCTTGGATCATGGATTCACCAAGGGAACTGTGGACAGAACTCTCTTCAGAATCTCTGAAGGAGAGGACATCTTGCTTGTCCAAATTTAGGTGGATGACATAATATTTGGATCCCCCAATGAAAAGCTGTGTGAGAAGTTCTACAAGCTTATGCAAAGCAAGTTCGAGATGTCCATGATGGGGTTGATGAACTTCTTTTTGGGTCTTCAAGTCAAGCAATCAAAAGAAGGAATCTTCATCAACCAAGCTAAGTACACCAGAGAAATGATCAAAAAGTTTGGGTGTACAACTAGCAAGCCAGTAAGGATCCCAATGAACACAAATTGGAAGATGGATCCTGATGAGAGTGGTGTTCCAACCAACTCTACTAAGTATAGAGGAATCATTGGCTCACTCCTCTATCTCACTGCCAACAGACCTGACATCACCTTTTCAGTAGGTGTTTGTGCAAGATTTCAAGCAAATCCTAAGAAAAGTCATCTTGAAGCTGCAAAGAGGATCTTGAGGTATCTCAAAGGCACTGAGAATCTAGGCCTTTGGTACCCTGCTGATGACAACATTGAGTTAACTGGCTACTCAGATGCTGATTATGGAGGTTGCAGAATTGATAGAAAGTCCACTTCAGGGACTTGTCAATTCTTAGGCAACAAGCTCATATCTTGGTTTTCCAAGAAGCAGAACACAATGGCTACTTCCACCACTGAAGCTGAGTATGTTGCAGCTGGAAGTTGTTGTGCTCAAATCCTTTGGTTGAGACAACAACTCAGAGACTACAAAGTCAACTCTACTGAAGTGACAATATTTTGTGATAACAACAGTGCAATTGCAATATCACAAAATCCTGTATTGCACACAAGGTGCAAACATGTGGACATCAAGCATCACTTCATTAGAGATCATGTGGAGAAGAAAGACATAAAGTTGGTCAAGATCCACACAGATCATCAAAAAGCTGATATTCTAACAAAGCCACTTGCAGAGGCAAGATTTCTAGAGCTATCAGTAGAGTTGGGATTACTTGATCCAGGGAAGCTGGACAAGTAAAACACATTGAAGTTAATGGGAGTAAAGGAACTGAATTGGTCTTCAGCAGACTTGGACAAGTCTACTGAAATTCAAAAGAGATGATCACAATTACTCAGGACACTTGTCCATTGAAACTCAGGACACTTGTCCACATCTCTTCAGGACACTTGTCCTAGTAGGGTCAGATAAGTTGGCTTGGCTATCAAACTATTTTCTTGGTTTGATAAGCACCTATTTTGGGTAATCATTGTCTACCTTGATATCTGTCCCAATTGCAGATATCATCATTGTGGGATTTAATTTGTCCCCCACCCAAAAAGTCACTTTCCATGCATTAAATGCCAAGATTTAACTCTTGTTTGCATTACACTTTTCAAGCCATGATCTATCTCGAAAACTCCCCATCCATTAACTAATATTAAATAACTTCCACGTTTTGAATAAAACCAATAACTCACTGTTACATTGGTTTTTGACCATTGGATCAAAACTGGCCAACTCCCCTGAAATCCATCCTGGCCGTCCAAGTGTGTTTTTCCATTTTTGACAACCGTTGAAAATACACAAAACTTACCAACTCATTGACAAACATTCTTTTTAGAATATCCCCAAGTCTTAAGATCCCCCACAAACACTTCTTCCCCAAGTATTCGAAACCCTAACTCATTTTCTTCAAAATATCTCAAAACTCTCTCAAATTCACTTCTGTAACTCTCAAATGGCTCCCAAAGTTAGACCAGAAATGATCATTGATTTCTCCAACAAGGCTCTAGACCTTGATTTTGGATACTTAAGCAACAAAAACAGCCTTCACTTTGAGCCCATAGTATCTTTTGAGAGTGAAGATCCTGAGATTACTCCAACCTTGAGATGGTTGAGAAGAGCTGGATTGCAGAAGTTTATGGAGGGAAGACCAAGTTCCTGCTTGGAAAGCTACATGGCTGAATTCTTTGCTTTTCTCAAGTGGAGAGGTAAAACTGAAGATGGTGAAATTTCCACCAGACTTTCATATGTAGCAGAGGGAGAAGAGGAAGAAAGATTTCATAGAGTGAAATTCTCTTCAGAAGATCTTGAAGGAGCTTTTGGATTGCCTTCAGAGGGAAGGAATCCAGAATTGTATGGTGCTGATCATGAAGAGGAAATAGCACAAGAATGGCTTTTAGTTCCAGGTCCCATCTCTTCAACACAAAACAAGAAGACTCTCAAGCCAAAATTTCTCAACCTCTTTGAGGTAGTTGCTAAGAGTCTCTTGAGCAATACTGGAAGCTTGGAGCAAGTCAGCCATCCAAGAATCAAAATCATGGCTGCAGTTATTGATGCCAGTGACAAAGGCATCACATTTGATTGGAGGACCTTCATTATGTCTGAAATGATGAAGGAAAAGGCCAAGTTTAAGGTGAAAGCCCACAACAAGGTTGTGCTAGAAGGGAAACTCAAGTATTGCACCAGGGCAAGCTTGTTGATTGAGAGATTTTCCCATTATTCACAAATGCAAACCTTTGCAAAGCCCCTCCCAGCCCAAAAGATTTTGTTCAGAAAGCTCAGCAAGAAAACTGAGCAAATGAGGATGCTTATGGCCAAACCTGCTGAAGAGAAGGAGGAGGAAAAGCCAAAAAGGAAGAAGAGGACAAAGGCCAGAGTAGTGAAGACAAGGAAAATGTCTCAAATCCCCTTAGAGGAGAATTCAGGAGCTTCAACTGAGATTGAAGAAGTTGCTGAAGAGGGAGTAAGTATGCCTTCTGATCACTCAGAAGAGTTGAGGCAGAAGTACAATGAGACTAGACAAAAGTCTAGAGGTGACAAGAGGATCAGGGAGGTTGTCCCTGAGAAGGATGGTGAAGGAAGTGGGAGCAGTAGGGCTAGCAAGAGAAGGGCCAAGCCCACTGACAAAGTATTGGAGCTTCAGGAGGAAAGGTCTCTACAACTTGCTCTAAGAGAAAGCAGAGCTGAAAGCAGGACCAAGTCCAAGTCAAGGACCAATTCATCTGGCTCTGGTACTCCAGAATCCAAGGTCCCTGAAGGTCAACCAATAGAAGCCAACATCCCTGAAATTCAGAATCCTGAGCCCAACTCCCCTGAAACCCATATAACCCCAACCAATCAACCTATCACCCCCATCAATCTTACAAAGAGATACTCTCCAGAAGGGAGTGTGCAAAGAAGTGGGATAGATGTGTTAGCAGACATAGCAGTAGATGAGACAAGATTACAGTCTCCCCTTGACTCATCTATGCTTAATTATTCAAAGCTTTTAGAAGCTGCACTCTTTGAGCCAACCCCCCTGAGTAAAGCCCCTTCAGATACATTGCTCTCTAAAGCAACTGAAGCACCTTCAACTGCAATCAATCCTTCTGAAGCCAATATCCCTAAACTCAACCTTCCTGAAGCCACCTTAGGAGAACCCAGAGCCAACTCCCCCATAACCCAAAGTCCCCATTCTAGTGGAAATGAGGAGGAGTATACTTATGAAAGTATGCTCAGAGGAGGAGCCAAGGCTACTGTGGACAGTTTGTATCCACAACTTGCTGAATTTCCTAGAATTCAGAAGACATTTCATGATCTAAGGATGCTTGTTGATGTAAAAGACAAGTCTATGATGGAGATATCACAAGTCATCCAAGATAAGGGTGCAAACTGGTGGCAAGTAGAGGAGAACAGATTGCTACACTTTGCTGGAGTCTCAAAGACAAGATTTCTCATTGATGAGGAAGTTTTTGAAAAGTTGGTAGTTGATAAGATTAATGAGGAGAAAGAGAGAAAAGCTAAGGGCATCAAACACCCTGATAGCGGCTCAAATGATGATGATTCCCATGATGATCCATCAAACCCCTCAAAACCCAACCCTCTTGAAACCCCTCAAGCCAATCTCCCTAAGTCTTCTGTATCAGAAAGACTCTCCAACCTTCCTAGAACCTATCATAGGAAAGGCTCTGTATCTTCAGAGGTGTTGACCAAGGGTGGTAACACAACCAAAGACACATCTGCCAATGAAGGTTCTTCTGAACTCAAGGCACAACCTAAAGATGTGGAGGTTCCTGTTTTAGAGGCTGGTTTGGTTAAGGCCTATTCAGTGTCAGGAGAGTTGGACACTGATCAGCCCTTAATCATTCAGGATGACTCAGTGGCTGCTGATATAAGCACTGTGATCTCCCCACAACTGCCATCTTTGAACCTTGTTGAAGGTGGAGATGCTGCAGGATTAGGTGTTGGAGTTGAAAAGGAGATGTTAGTGGAAAAACCAGAGAGAGTAGTAGATGAGAGAGATGTGGTGATCACTAGGATAGTGAGTGTACCACCAAATGAGGGTGATATAAGTGAGGAAGGGCAGGCTATTCTTGAAGTCAAATCTGAACTTCAGGAATCCCTTGAGGAGAGGAGGCCTGTACCTTTAAGTGAGGACATTATCAATGAAGGGAGAAAAGAAATAGTTGAAAATGTGGAGAAGACTGCTGATGTATCAGAGTCTTATGAAAAAGAAATTGAGGGAGATAAGTGTGTGTTTACTGACTCTTTTGATTTGTCTGACATTGCAGGAATAAGTTTTGAACAAATATTTGCAGATGACCTCTTGACAGATGCTCCCATCCAAGTTGACACTGGATCAGCACAAGCTTTGCTTGGGATGCAATCAGAGAAGTTGGATTCCTTGGCCCAACAAGTTCAAACTGCTCATGCAGAAACTTCTAGAGCATTAGATGAGCTTGGAAGAACTCTAGCTTCTGTTGAAATGAGATTAACTAGCTCTGAAGATGTGGTGTTACCCACATTGGAAGCAAGAATTGAAGGAGTGGAATCTGGTCTTCAAACCATTTCCACTGAAGTTCACAACGCCAAAGTCAGTATGGAAAACATCTCCAAGGAGGTCAAGAAGGATCAAAAGATGCTGCGAGACAACCATAATGCAAATGTTCAAGCTATCAGATTGACCATTAAGCAAGCTCTTGGCAAGAAGACTGCCTTGCAAAAGAAAAGAGCTGAAGAGCAAAGGCTAGCTATGGTGAAAGCAGCCTCAGAAATTTTTTCCCAAGAAGTGATGGCCAACATTGCTGAAGGTGCAGTGGCCAACCTCACTTAGCTCCTTAAGGCCCAACTGGATGCATCTCTGAAAGCAACCATGGAGGAGGTTGTCCAACAAAAGATGAAGCCTGTTCTAGCTTTTCTAAGCTTGAGCAGTGACAGAATGCAGAACATACATGATGAAAATGTATATTTGTTGGAGGAGATGAAGTCTCTAACCCAAGCCCAGTCCTTGATGGCATCAACTATGAGTGAGCTAAGACCTGAATGTTTTGATGCTGCCAAAAAGGGGGAAAGGGAAAGAGCAAGAGCAAAAGGTGTCTTAGTGATTGGAAGCCCAGTCAAAGGGGGAAAGGGTAAGGACAAAGCTCCTGAGGAAAAAGGGAAAGAGCCAGCAGTGCTAAACTTAGAAGAATTGGATGAAGAAGAGCAGTTAGCACTTGCTTTGAAGAACTCAATGGCCTCAGCTCAAGAGGAAAGAGTGAGGTTACAGCAAAGGCCAGGTGGTGAGGTGTCTGGTTTGGACAAAGATGCTGAAGGTGTCCAAACTAGAGGAAAGATCAAGAGGGCAAAAGGAAAGAAAAGACAAGTTGAGACATTCACTGACTTTCCCAACAGCCTTGATCTACCACCTGAATTCAAAATTGATGATGATGAACCTATCTCCAAGAAGACTAAAGTTGCTGAAAAGGACAAGAATGCTGAAGTGTCCAAGACTGCTGAAAAAGACAAGTCTTCTGAAAAAGAAAAGTCTACTGAGACTAAGTCCACTGAAGGTGCCAAAGCTTCTGAAGATGTAGAGGAGCTGTATGAAGAAGGCTTTGGACCAGGACCTAAGAAGAAGAAAGTGGTGGTGCTAAATGATCCATCAAAGCTGTTTCATGAAGGGTATGACAAAGACCCTGAAACTCAACAGAAACTGGCCATAATGAGGGCCCAAGAAAAGATGGATTTGATGGATGAAGCACAAAGAGCAAGAGATAAGAGAAGAGCAGACTTCCAGAAGCCAAGAAGGAAGAGAGCAACTTATAACAAGATGAAGCCACAGTTACTGATCCCAATGGATACCAAATATCCTCACTTGGATAAATGGGTGCCAATTCAGCTGAATGACTCATGGGAGGAAGCAAAAAGGGAGTTTGTCTATGATTACTATGTCATTGACAGATGGAATGGAAAGGATGCCAACTCCACTTTTGCTGAGTTCATGATAGAGTATTACAGAGAGCTTTATCAACAACTACTTGCAGTTGCTGATATTGCAAGATTTGAACTCACAGCTCCCAAGCCAATCATATACATGCCTCCAAAGCTTGAAGGATGGATTGACCAAGCAAGAATCCTGAGAGAATTCACTGAGATCCTCAAGCTAAACAAGATGGTTCTTGGACCTAAGGGAACAAACCAAGAAGCCATGGCCTTGAAAAGAAGAGTGTGGGCACAATATGGGATGGTGCCACCTCCTGAGGATGATCTTTGAAATGGCTAAGTCTTCTGACCTTTCTTGATTGATCAACTATGCTGAAATATAGTCAAGATTGCTGATGTGGTGTGCTATGATAATTTGTTTGCTCTGATATGCTCTGGATTGCTCTAATATAAGCATTGTGCTCTGATACTAAAAATCATGTATATGCTTTGAATTGTTATAGTGAAATGCTCTGATGTATTTAGTGTTAATGATTCATGCTCTGATATGTTAATTTCAACTATCAACATGCTTGTAATGATTTTCAAATGAATGATAGTTGAACTTATTTTGAATCAAGAAACACTCATCTCTCTATGCCTATCTATGAAACCTATGTGCAACATGAATGGTGAGTACACTAACACATTGCTTTTCAGGATAATTGACCTTAGTCATGTCTTCTGAAGATAAATGTAATAGGTGTAGTCAAGTCACTTTTGCATAGAAGTATAGGTTTTGGCATCATCAAAAAGGGGGAAATTGTTGGGAATAAAATGAGATATGTTTTGATCTAATACCAAAACCCCCTGAGACATGCCTAAGTCAAGTTGAGTATGTTCTAGAGATGTTAGAACATATAGTATAAAGGCTAGATGAGGAGCTAATATGTTAGGCAACTCTTAGTTGATTAGATGCACAATTTGAGGGGGAACACATGCTTTGAAGTCCATCAAGAACAAGTCCCCTCAAGGCTCAAACTCTGGAAACAACACTAAGTCTTTTGAAGACCAACTATGCTGATCAAGAGAGTTGTCCAGAGGAGTTGTCTCAGCACAATTAATCAAGATCAAGTGCTCTGAAAGCCCAAGGTCAACTATGCTGAAGAACTAGAGACAATCACACCCTAAAGAACTACAACTCAACATGCTAAGATCACCTTGAAGTGAAGCAAAGGGTATGAGCCAAGTCATCTGAAGAAGAGCAAGCCAACCTTGCTGATAAGCAAGACTGCTGATAATGATAAGGAGAGTTGTCCAAATGTTGAGGAATATTGTCCTATCATTGGAACAGCTTTCAGAAGCCATGTCCAAGTCCTAACAAGAGAATCTGAAAGTCAGACATTGGGTAGAGTGATGCAGAAAGAAGACAAAGTCTTAACAGCCGTTTATTTCCCAAATGAGGACATGTCACTATCAAGAATCTGCCTTCAAAGTTGAAGAACTAAAAGAAGACATTTATGGACATTTGAGGCTGCCTCTCCAACAGGCAAATCCTTCATTTGTCTATAAATACAGAAGTGTGAAGACCATTTGAAAGCACCTCAACACAATCCAACATTGACAAGAACTCACAAACTAGAGTTCTTTCAAAGCTTTCAAAGACTATCTTAGTCTTCAAACACTTCATCTAAGCTGAACCTATTGTATATCCATACACAAGCTTAGAGAGATATCCTAATCCTTATACACTGATCTTCATTGTAAATGATATCTCATTAGTTGGAACCTTACTTCAACCCTAACCCCTTTCAAGAGTGAAAGTGAGAAGGTTGTAGTAGTAGAAGTGGTAGGAGCTGACTGTTGAGAGAAGAACAATTCAGTTCTGAGTTGAGAAGAGGGTACTAGGACTCTAGACATCCTAGGGATCAATTCACCAAGGAGTGGTGTTATTGATCAAGTGCACCTTGGCACTATTAAACCAGTTAATTCCAAAGTGAAGGAATTATCCTGTTCAATCAGGGAAAGTGGATGTAGGAGCTTGAGTCTCTGAACCACTATAAACTCTTGTGTTGATTTGATTTCAAGTACTTTCATACATTCAACACTGCACACAAAACTGATCTTTCAAAGGATAAACATTCAAAGACTGTGCAAAACCTATTTGGACAAGTTCCCTGAAACTGGACTGTATTGCATTGACTAAGTGATTTCAGAAACTAAAGGAGTCTAAACTAAAAGGGCCAACCACTATTCCGCACATATAACTCCCCTAGATAGTTATTCAACTAAGTACTCAATAGTACTTAGTAGTCTGATTATCTTAGAAGAGTTAATCATCTTCAGCAGAGTTGTCCAAGACAACCTTGCTGAGCTCTGGTTTGATTTAAGTTAAAAAGAATTTGGATACAAGTGTATCCCCCCCCCCCCCATACACTTGTTATATACTCCTTTCAGGACCAACAAATATGGTTGGTGTTTTGCTCCAAATTCCATCGTATTTCCTACAAAATCGACAAAACACAACCTTTCTCTCATTTTGGCTCAAATCATTATAATCAATGCATAAATCAATGAAATCCACATCAAAACACGCTTCACATGTGCCTCTAAAACGTGTAAATTCCACCCGAATCAAACCCCCCCAAACTTAAAATGTTGTTTGTCCTCAAACAACTAAGCACTTAAAGCAATGAGGGTGGAATGATTACAATAGAATATTCAATGTAAATCACACATGCAAAGTAAAATGTAGTGATATCTCTTTCTCAAAGTGCATTTCTCAATGAAGATCATAGGCTCATTATTGCAATTCACACTCATGGATCAAAGAATGCACAAACACACAACACATTGTGAATGGGAAACATAATCCAAATGCTCAAGTCCTCTACTCACATGACAAAGTGTTTCCCTCAAACACACAAACAAATTGAGGATATTAATGCACTCATCAACCATGTTATGCTATGCAATCACTATATGCTTGCCCAACTTCTACTTTCTACAACACTCAAATGCTCAACAATGTGATCAATAGGACTTTATCAAGGATGTAACATTGGCTCTTTGGACAAGGTATGATGAATTTGGGAATTTGTGACTCTTCTAGTGGAGGGCAAAGCTTGTTGTTTTACAATTTGTGCTTTCACTTTCAAAGCTTACAAACTCCATCCTCACTTTTCATTTTCCTTTCTTTTTCAAGCATTCATCACCTCATCTTTTTGAACCATTTTTTTCTTTTCAAGCTTTTGGGGCTCTTTGTCCCTCTTTTCTTTTCCCTTGATTTTCTTTTCATCTTTCTCTTTTTCTTTCAACTTCTCCAATTTCTCCTTTCACCAAAGACATTCATTCAAGCACATGTTTTTCCACTTTGTCTTTTATCCCCCAATAGATATAGGTATCAAAGGCTCAAAAAGGCTAAGTGGTTAACATTGTAGTTTGCCAAGAAAATGAGGAATTAAGCTCAAGGGGCTAACTACGGAAGATTACTTCGGTTTTGGGAAATTTTGGCTAAGTGATTCTTTTAGAACAAGATGACCTATATCATATCACATCATCTCACACAATCATGCTTTCAAACAAGAACTTAGGCAAGTTCTAGGATTACTAGCAATAACCTAGTCCACTCTCAAATGAACTAAACCGGATTACATGTTCGATTTATGGCTCAATTCTCACCGGTTTATTCAATAGAACTCTCACATTCATCAAATGTTCCCAAACAACAACACATCATGCATCCATGCTATCGAAGATTCACAAATATGAACACAACATGATACTATACTCCAACACCAATCATGCATACATTCAAAGCAAATAGACATCACCACAACTACTCAACAATGGATTCCAATGATTATTCATGCTCACATTTCACCAAAGATCCACTACCCAACATGTGATCAAAACCAACTTAATCAATATAATCATGTGAAAGCCAAGTGTGCGCCGGTGCAAAATGTGACACAAGTAGAATGACGAACCGGTGCAAGGGTAACAACTAGTAGAAAAATAAAAGAAAAATAACTCCCCCAAACTTAGAATTTTACTATGTAAAAATTCTAAGTTTGGGGCTACAAGTTGTTACCTCCCTCCTTGCACATCCAATGCTCTTCAAAGATCACCATTGCAACACTTGCTTCCCCTTTCCAAAGTTGGTTTTGCTTCCTTCTTCATTCTCCAAGATATGATGTCATTGGTGCTCTTCATCCATACCTACAAAATAAACCAAGCTATCAAAACTACTAAAGCAATAAAAACATGAAAGCAATAAAACCTTGGGTTGCCTCCCAAGAAGCGCTATTTTTAACGTCCTATGCCGGACGGTTGCTCTTCTACTTTCAAGCCTCATCCAAGCGAAGCGACTCCACCATTCGAAGTTGCTCATTTCCAAAGTAGTGCTTCACTCTTTGACCGTTCACCACAAAGGTTGTTCCATCTTTACCAATGAGTTCCACATTTCCCATGGGCGTCACATTCTTAATCACAAAGGGCCCAGACCACTTTGACTTCAACTTGCCCGGAAATAGCCTCAACCTTGAGTTGAACAATAGGGCTTGTTCTCCAACTTGGAACTCCCTCCTTTCAATCATCTTGTCATGAAATCTCTTGGCTCTTTCTTTGTGAATCTTGGAGTTCTCAAAGGCTCCATTCCTAAACTCATCAAGCTCATTAAGCATCATCTTCCTTCTTTCTCCGGATGCCTTAAGATCAAGATTCAACTCGTTAATAGCCCAACAAGCTCTCAACTCCACTTCCACGGGTAGATGACAAGACTTGCCATACACAAGTTGATAAGGAGATGTGCCCAAAGGTGTCTTGTAGGCGGTTCGATATGCCCAAAGAGCATCATCCAACTTGATGGCCCAATCCTTCCTCTTTAACCCAACGGTCTTCTCCAAGATTTGCTTCACTTCTTGATTAGCAAGCTCCGTTTGCCCATTAGCTTGAGGGTGATAAGGTGTGGTCACCCTATGCTTCACTCCATACTTTGTCAAAAGTTGATCTAGCCATCGATTGCAAAAGTGTGAACCACCATCACTCACTAGAGCTCTTGGAGTGCCAAAACGAGTGAAAATGTTCTTCCTCAAAAAGTTGAGGACCACCTTGGCATCATTTGTAGTGGTTGGAATGGCCTCAATCCATCTTGAAACATAGTCAATGGCCAAAAGGATGTAGGAAAATCCATGAGAAGTTGGGAAGGGGCCCATAAAATCTATTCCCCACACATCAAAGAGCTCCACTTCAATCACATTCTTCATAGGCATCTCATGCCTTTTTGAGATATTTCTCATCCTTTGACATTTGTCACACTTCTTCACAAACACTTCACAATCTCTAAAGATGGATGGCCAATAGAAACCACTTTGAAGAACTTTGTGGGCCGTCCGGTTTGCTCCAAAGTGCCCTCCATAAGGAGATGAATGGCACTCTTCAATCACTTTTTCCCACTCATTTTACGCTAGGCACCTCCTCATGATCATGTCCGAACACCATCTATAGAAGAATGGATCCTCCCAAACATAGAACTTGGCATCATGATAAAACTTCTTCTTTTGATGGAATGAGAGGTTTGGTGGATGTGTCCCGGTGGCTATGTAGTTCACAAAATCGGCAAACTATGGACATGCTTCCTTGATGGCAAGGATTTGCTTATCGGGAAACCACTCCTTGATAGGGACTTGGATGTCTTTTTCCTCCACATTCTCAAGTCTTGAGAGATGATCCGCCACCACGTTTTCACACCCTTTTCTATCCCTTATCTTCACGTCAAACTCTTGCAAAAGAAGCACCCATCGTATCAACCTTGGTTTAGCCTCTTTCTTCTCAATCAAGTACTTGAGAGCCGTGTGATCCGTGTACACTATGGTCTTAGCTCCCACCAAGTATGCTCTAAACTTGTCAAAGCTATAGATCACGGCTAGCATCTCCTTCTCCGTTGTGGTATAATTCTTTTGAGCCGGATTCAATGTTTTGCTTGCATAGTAGATCACACGAAAGAGCTTGTCTCTCTTTTGGCCCAAAGCTACTCTAATGGCATAATCACTAGCATCACACATGATCTCAAACGGTTGACTCCAACCGGGTATCACCAACACGGGAGCTTTGATCAAGGGCTCCTTCAATATCTCAAATGACTTCACACACTCCTCACTAAAGATGAAAGTGACCCCTTTCTCCAACAATGAACACATGGGCTTGGCTATCTTTGAAAAGTCCTTGATGAATCTTCTATAAAACCCGGCATGCCCAAGGAAACTTCTAACCGCCTTCTCATTGGTTGGTGGAGGTAGCTTCTCAATTGCCACAATCTTTGCTCTATCAACCTCAAGTCCCTTAGCCGAAACCTTGTGCCCAAGCACAATCCCTTCCTTCACCATGAAGTGACATTTCTCCCAATTGAGCACCAAGTTAGTATCTATGCATCTTTTTAAAACACAAGAGAGGTTACGTAGACATGTATCAAAACAATAACCAAATACGGAAAAATCATCCATAAACACCTCCATTATGTTTTCAATCATGCCATGAAAAATAGCCATCATACATCGTTGGAAGGTGGCGGGAGCATTGCACAATCCAAATGGCATTCTCCTAAAAGCAAAAGTACCATAAGGACAAGTAAAAGTTGATTTCTCTTGGTCCTTAGGATCAATCAAAATTTGATTGTATCCCGAGTAACCATCAAGAAAACAATAATACTCGTATCCTGCCATCCTATCCAACATTTGATCAATAAAAGGCAAAGGGAAATGATCTTTCCTAGTGGCATTATTCAACACACGATAATCAATGCATTATCTCCACCCCACAATGGTCCTAGTGGCAATTGCCTCTAAGGCATCGGTTGTAACCATAGTCATGCCTCCCTTCTTAGGTACCACTTGTGTTGGACTCACCCACTCACTATCACTTATGGGAAATATTATATCATTGTCTAACCACTTCAACACCTCTTTTCTCACTACCTCTTGCATAATGGGATTCAATCTTCTTTGACCTTGGGCTTTAGGCTTAATAGACTCATCTAGTCTAATTTTATGCATGCAAATATGAACCGGTATACCCTTCAAATCTGAAATATCCCAACCAATAGCCGATTTATAAGTTCTAAGCACCCTAAGCAATTTTTCTAATTCAAGCTCATGCAAGTGTGAAGAAACAATAACCGGAAAGAGGTCACCTTGTTCAACATAAGCATATCTCAAGTGATCCGGAAGTGGTTTCAAGTCTAGCTTCCTCCCCTTCTCTTGAGCTTTTGGTTCCTCCTTAGCTTCCTCCTTTTGTGCTTCCAATGAGTAACATGAGGGCCAAGTGTCAAGATTTTTGTTAGGAACTCTTTGACACTCTTTAAGTGAAACCCCCCCAAACTTTGCTTCTTGTCGTATCTCCATGAATTTCTCCTCCTTCTTGATTGGAAGCTCCTTCAAAACGTCAAGAGAAGACATGTATTCAAACAATTCTATATCATTAAGCTCATCAAAATTAAAATCAAAAGGAATAAGAGAAGGTGAAGTAAGAGAGTTTCTTATGCAAAAGTCAAGTGGATCCTTTGAGTTGCTCTTCTCCATATGCATATCCACACAACCTTGCACACTATTGATCATGTTGCACTCAAAGACCTCATCCTCATCATCTCTAAACTTGATGGCCTTGTAGATGTTGAACAACACTTTCTCATTGTTCACTTGAAGATCTAACTCCCCTTTCCCTACATTTATGATGGCCCCACCGGTTGCTAAGAATGGCCTTCCCAAGATGAGTGGAATGTACTTATCCTCCTCCATATCCAACACCACAAAGTCCACCGGGAAGATGAATTTATCGATTTTAACCAACACATCCTCTACTATACCCAAGGGGTACGTCATGGATCGATCCGCCAATTGAAGGCTCATTGTCGTTGGTGTAAGCTTCCCCAAACCAAGTGATTTGAATATAGACAAAGGCATAAGATTAATGCTTGCTCCCTAATCACACAAAGCTTTAAATGTACCTCCATCTCCAATGACACATGGCAAGGTGAAGGATCCGGGGTCTCTAAGCTTTTGAGGTAGCTTGGCTTGGATTATAGAGCTACACTCCTCGGTCAAGTGTACCGTTTCATACTCCACCATCTTCCTCTTGTTTGACATGATTTCCTTCAAGAACTTGGAATAATGGGGCATTTGTTCTAGAGCCTCGGCAAAGGGGATATTGATGTGGATCTTCTTGAACATTTCCACAAACTTGACAAATTTGTTGTCCAAACCCTTCTTCTTCAACCTTTGAGGGTATGGGAGAGGTACTACATTCTTGCCTTTGTCTTGAGGAGGGATTGCCTCCTCACTCTTCTTCTCCTCTTCTTTCTCGTCTTCCCTCACTATCTCTTTTTCCCTTTCTTTCTCAAGCCCTTCTTCTTTGTCAACACCCTCGGGTGCCATTACCATTTCCTCCTCTTGTGGCATCTTTGGCCCCTCGTAGCTTGTCCGACTTCTTAGCTTTATAGCCTTGCAATGCTCCTTGGGGTTAAGCTCCGTGTTTGAAGGAAATTTCCCCGGAGTGTGTTGACTTCCAATGGCACTAGAGAGTTGGCTCATTTGTTTCTCCATGGCCTTCATGTGGGTGGTCACATCTTTGATCATCTCTCCTTGTTCATCAAGCCTTTGCCAAGTCTTGGCCATGTAGCTCTTTGTTTCACCCATGAAAGCACCAAACATGTCTTCCAATGATGGTTTTGATGAAGACTCCACAATTGCTCCATCTCTCATATTGAAATTCGAAGGTGGTATGATGGCATTCCTTGTATTTGCATAAGAGAAGTTCTCATGTTGCCTCAACCCGGGATGGTAATGATTCAGATTAGGAGGATTTTGCCTCTCATTCCAACCTCTTTCTCGAAAATGGCGGTCCCTTTGATTATTCATATAGTGGGCCTCTTCATATTGATCGTCACTCGGTCCCACTAATGACTTGGCCGCCATCATCGAAGTCAATTTATCCATCTTGTTGGATATAGTAGCAAAATCTTCCGATTCTCTTGTGGAAGCAACTTTCCGGGTTTGCCTTCTCTCGAATGGCCATTGGTTCCCATTCTTTGCCATCTCCTCCAATAACACATAACCCTCTTCCGTTGTCTTGCCCAACAAAGATCCTCCACCGGCCGAGGCATCCACCATCCCTCTCGTACGGTGATCCATCCCGTTGTAGAAGTAACAAATGATTTGATCCCTTGAAAACCCGTGTTGAGGACAACTTCTTATGAGATCCTTAAAGCGCTCCCAAGCCTCGGCTAATGACTCATCGTCGTCTTGCATAAATGAAGAAATATCTCCTCGTATCTTGATGGTCTTGCTTGGAGGAAAGTACTTCATTAGGAATGCATCAACAAGGTTGGCCCAATTTTCAATCGTCCTTAGATCAAGAGACATGTACCATTGTTTTTCACGATCACAGAGGGAGAATGGGAACAATTGGAGACGAATGTAGTCTTGAGGGACATGGTTGATCTTAACCGTTCCACTTAGGAGTGTGCAAAATAAGACCGGACCGAAAAAAAGACCGGAACCGGACCGGTCCTCGGTCCAAATTTTTTTAAGATTCCGGGTTCCGGTCCGGTCTAAAACCGGAATTTACTGGTCCAGGACCGGAAACCCGGATTTACAATTTTTTTTTTTTTATTATTTGAATTTTAGAAATTACAAATCCCATTCCTCTGGCTCTTCGCTTTCTTAAACCTAATTCCCCTTTTTTACCATTCTCAAAATTCTTCAACCTTTATCTGAAACGACGCTCACCAGCCTCACCCAACCGACAAGGGCGACAACCCTTCTCCAATCTCCACTCCTTTCAATTGTTTGTGTTAGTTGTGACTTGTGACTCACCCATTTTGAGAAGGTAATAGAGCCGGCGCAACGGAATACTCCACCCAATCTTCTTGCAATGTAAGTTTTCTTGAGTTATTGAGAAGGTTTAACCTATTTTACAGTTTATAATCGTAATAATTATTTTTAATTTCTTGTTTCAAAATTTTAGATGGATAGTACTCAGTCACAATCTCAATAAAAAAAGAATACCGGTGTTTTCTGATCAATCGACTAATGCCCTTACTAATGAAGAACTCGAATGTGATCCACTCTCCACTTCTTGTCATACACTAAGGAATTATAATAAATTAAAAAAAGAAAAAAAAACCGGTCTGAAACGGTCCAAACCCGGACCGGACCGGAATTTACCGATCCGGTCCGGTCTGGACCGGTTACATTCCTGTCCGGTCCTCGGTCCTTAAAATTTTAAGATTCCGGTCCCGGTCCAAACCGGTCCCGGTCCGGTCCGGTTCTGGACCGGTGCACACCCCTAGTTCCACTTATCTCTAGGAATTGAGATAAATGGAGGTTAGGATCCTCCTTCGACAACCCTTCGAATTGGTTGTTTTGGACCATCATGATTAGTGCCGGTTTGAGCTCAAAGTTATGAGCGTCTACGGGTTCCCTACCCGCTCCTCCGTACGACCTTGGAATGGGACGAAAGTGATCCCTCAAAATTCTTTGAGGTCCATGTTCCTCATTCACTCTTGGTACCCTCTCTTCTTCCTCTACATTAGGCCATTGGTTCTCAATTTCTTCCTCAACTTCTTCCACCATTGGATTCTCTCTTCTATTCATTGCTTCTAATTCAATCCTTCTTCTTTCGGCGTTTTGTCTTCGACAACGAGCTCCGATTTCCGGGTCTAGAGGTAGCAAAACTTGTTGATCTCTCCTAGCTCGGGTGATCATATGCCATATCTAGACAAAAGTTCAAAATAAAGTAAGAATTGCAAGTGGAATCAAAGTAAAACACACAAATATTTTTGGATTTTTGCAAAATAAAGAAAGCATGTAAAATGTCTAAACTAAAACTCTATTAACCTACACTCTAGAGCTATAAAACCTCCCTGGCAACGGCGCCATAAACTTGATTCACGTGTTATGCAACACTAAAATAAACAACTGCAAGTGTACGGCGTCTATCGTAGCGTGATAAGCACGAGGTCGATCCCACAGAGAGGTATAGCGTAAAAATGTAGTTTGTTAACGTATTTCTATTTAGACGCGATCGATAAATTGAATGGTGGTGAATTACCCTAAATGTGCCTACCAAGTTGTCACAAATAAGCAATAAAGAGTAATGTAAAGAAATCGATCGAATACCATGCAAATTAAGAAAACGAAAGTAAAACGGATAAAAACTCAAAGAGAAAAGGTGGGTTCCAAAGCACATGCAATACAAATGAATCCATTTATAATTAACTATCTACTTAAGTGGTGTTCATGCTTTGTCTATAAGATTGATCACATAATAATGAATTAAAAGTTCTTTCAATCCAAGTAATTCAAAGGAAATACCACACAACTTAGTATCTCTACCTAAATTGCACAATATAGCCCAATCAAGCTCCTAGGATCATCACACATCTTCCTAATCATTGTTCATTTTTCAATCTCACAATAAAATTAGGTTAAATGCTTGCAATCAATTAATCAAAGTAGATTTCTCAACCTAATTCAATTAACTAAGATTAACATATCATCATTGTACACTAATGACATGCTTTGAAATGAAAATCAAGCATCCAAATAGAATTAAGCCACACAAACACCAAATAAGCAAAACATTAATTCATAAACTTCAACAAGAGTATTTACAAGGCTTTTAGAACCACAAAGTGTTTAGCCAACAACTTGCATAATGAAATTACAAAATCCAAATGTAGAAACTAAATAAAAAGAAAGAGAACAAGGAAGCTTAGTCTAGAATGTGGTAGGAAATGAAATTTGCAAGCTATTGCATCCTCTCTTGCTTGAATTGATGGAGAAATGAGAGAGATATGGCCAAATCACTTTGGAGTATGTGTAACTATGTGTGGGAATTGAAGAATTGGGGGAGAGTGTGTTTGATTTGAAGAATGAGGGCTTATATAGTGTTGGGGTAGGGTTTGGATGCCAAAATTGCAAGTTGGTCCCTCAAAAATGGAGAAAATGGCCAAAAGCCCCCGAGAATCATGTCACCCGGCCGGGTGGGTTCCACCCGGGCATCCCACCCGGCCTAAATACGAACCTTGGGGTAAATTTGGCTTGCCCGGGTGATTTTGACCCGGCCGGGTCGATTCTACCCGGGCAAAATACGAAGTTTTAGGTAAGGCCGGGCTAAAATGACCCGCCTTGGTGGTTTTAACCCGCCCGGGTCGATTCTACACGGGCATGCTTTTTCGTCTCTTCGTATCTCGAGCTTCCGACCTCCGATTGACTCGATTCTTTTTTTCATTCCACTCCGTTTTTCGAGCCGGATCCAATGGTGTACTCCTCTCTTTGGTCCAGTGAAGTATGGTTGGTGTTTTGCTCCAAATTCCATCGTATTTCCTACAAAATCGACAAAACACAACCTTTCTCTCATTTTGGCTCAAATCATCATAATCAATGAAATCCACATCAAAACACGCTTCACATGTGCCTCTAAAACGTGTAAATTCCACCCGAATCGCTCCCCAGTTACTGCGTACGTCCTCCCCTGATTGCACAATATTTATTAAAGAACTTTGAACCAAGCTAAAAAACAAACAAACAAACAACGTGTAATCAATTTAGAAGAAAAATTAAATAAATATTGATCGAGCAACTCTACTATCCATAGTAATCTACGAGCGTGCTTTCTAAAAAAAGTCGAATCAACCACATGAAAATAAATATTCACCAGTTTTGATGTTTTGTATACTCGTGTTGGTTGATTTTCAAGAAATGCAATGCCTTTTTTTTTTTTTTTAAAAAAACAAACAATTACAATAATAAAAAACATATAATTTAAAATATACACGGAAGGTTTATACTATTAGCTTTTTTTTTTTTTTTTTGATTACAAGTTAAATATCCCATCCCTTTTTTTTCCCTCCCCATGACTCGAACCCAGGACCTGTGGCCTAGGTAGTGGTGCTCTAACCACTTGAGCTATCCGCAAAGGTAAATTGACCATTCTCTATTTTCATTAAGCATTGCAATTACACTATATTTTTAAAGAATTTTGAACAAAATTCCCAAAAAATTGTGTAATCAATTTGAAAGAATAAATAAATAAATAAAAGCTCTCCAAGTGCTTTTAAAAGCTCTCCAAGTGCAATTTAACTTGGACAACTCCCACTTGAAGAGCTCTTTTCAAAGCTCTCCAAGGTCAAATATGTAGTAGTGAACCCCTAATTAACCATCCATAGTAATTTATAAGCATGACAAAGTGGGATAGCTCAAGTGGTTAGAGCACTACTATTTAATGAAAAAATATAATAATCACAAACATAATTTAAAATATATATTGAAGATCATTTATATTAGTTAATAAATAATGATGTAACATTTTTTTTATTAATACTAATACGTACAATGCTAGTTAAATAGTGAAATTAAAATACTAAGAGTGGAGATTCGTCTCATATATAATACTGTTTCACACAAAATTCCTCCAAAGGTAAATTGACCATCACCATCACCACAACTACATTATACTCATTCTCATTGAAGAATTTTGAACCAAGCTTCCCAAAAAAAATTGTGTAATTAATTTGTAAGCAATTCTTTTAAAATATTGACGAGGAGATTGAGCCATCCATAATAAATAATATACCGCGTTCTTTTTGAAAAAGTCGAGTAAATAATGCGAAATTAAATATTTATCTTTTTCGCTATTTTGTAGACTATCGTTGAATGACATTTTCCTTTTTGAAAAAGGGAAAATTAAATAATTTTCATTTTGGGTGTCACGTAATTTTTTTTTTTGCAACACTCAATATCTCTCTCTACTTTTTTTTTCTACCCCTCTCTACATTTTTCTTTTTCTCATCTCTTTGAACCCCAACAACCCACTACACACATAATATTAGATTTTTTAATCAACGTGCAAAAAATAAATGAACAACTTTTGGAGGAAGGGTGGAGTATTAATTAGTTAAATCGAATGATGTAACATTCTTTGTCATAATATTACATATGAATAACATACAAGACTTGTTAAGTTGTGAAATATAAATACTAAAATTGGAGTTTCTTATCATAAATGAGACTGACCACCCTTTATTTTCATTTAGCATTACAGTTGCACTATATTCATTAAAGAATTTTGAACAAAATTCCCAAAAAATTGTGTAATCAATTTGGAAGAATAAATAAATATTGATTGAGCATGGTTTCTGGAGAAGTCGAATCAACCACGTAAAAGCAAATATTCATATTTTTCGATGTTTTGTCGATTATTGTTTGTCGATTTTTGAGAAATTTAATGTAAATTTTTTTTAATGAAAAAAATATAATAATCAGAAACATAATTTAAAATATATATTGAGGACCATTTATATTAGTTAATACATAATGATGTAACATTTTTTTTATTAATACTAATATATAGTGAAGTTGAAATACTAAGAGTGGAGATTCGTCTCATATGTAATACTGTTTCACACAAAATTCCTCCAAAGGTAATTGACAATCCTCTATTCTCATTACGTTCCACAACTACATTATACTCATTCTCATTGAAGAAATTTGAACCAAGCTTCCCAAAAAATATTGTGTAATTAATTTGTAAGCAATTCTTTTAAATATTGATAGAGGAGATTGAGCCATCCATAATAAATAATATACCGCGTTCTTTTGAAAAAGTCGAGTAAATAATGCGAAATTAAATATTTGTCCTTTTCACTATTTTGTCGACTATCGTTGAATGCCACTTTCCTTTTCGAAAAAGGAAAAATTAAATAATTTTCATTTTGGGTGTCACATAATTTTTTTTTTTCAACAATCAATATTGTTGGGAATAAAATGATACATGTTTTGATTAAATACCAAAACCCCCAGAGACATACCTAAGTCAAGATGATTGTGTTCAAAATGTGATAGAACACATAGTATAAGGCTAGATGAGAAGCTGATATGTTAGGCAACTCTTAGATGATTAGATGCACAATGTGAGGGGGAACCTATGACTTCAAAATGATCAACATCAAGTCCCCTCAAGACTCAAAGTCTGGAACAAACTCTAAGGACAAGAAAACTTCATATGAAACCTAAAACCTTGATCAGGAGAGTTGTCCAGAAGAGTTTCTTCTATACAAGAAGAAGATTGCAAAGCTCAAAAGGACAAGATTAATCAAATATTATGATCAGGAGAGTTGTCCAGAGAAGTCAAATCTATGTGAAAAAGCTCTGATGCTAAAAGACCAAGTATGCTGATCAGGAGAGTTGTCCAGAAGAGTTGTCTCAGCAAGTTTGAACCAGAACAAAGGTTCTAATGCTTAAAGGTCAACCATGCTGAAGAGCTAGAGACAACCATACCCTAAAGAACTTCATTGAGACATGCTAAGATCAACTTGGAGTGAAAGAAAGGGAAAGAGCCAAGTCATCTGAAGAAGAGCAAGTCAACCTTGCTGAAAGGCAAAACTGCTGATAGTGATAAGGAGAGTTGTCCAGTTGATAAGGAATGTTGTCCTATCATTGGATCAATCTTCAGAAGCCATGTCCAAGTCCTAACAAGAAGTCAAACATTGGGAAAAGTGCTGCAAAAAGAAGACAAAGACTTACAAGTCGTTTATTACCCAAATAAGGACATGTCACTATCAAGAATCTGTCTTCCAGTTTGAAGAACTCAAGGAAGACATTTATAGCAATTTGGGGCTGCCTCTCCAACGGGCAAATCTCAATTTTGTCTATAAATACAAGGAGTGTGAAGACCATTTGAAGCATCCATTCTACATCCAACTGATCAACTATTCTGAGAGAGCTTCAAAGTCTCCAAAAGACATTCTTAGTCTTGAAACACTTCTTCTAAGCTGAATTCACTATATATTCATACACAAAGCTTAGAGAGATATCCTATTCTTATACCTTGATCTCCATTGTAAAGGATATCTCATTAGTTGGAACCTTACTTCAATCCTTACCCCTTTCAAGTGAGAAAGTGAGAAGGTTGTAGTAGTAGAAGTGGTAGGAGCTGACTGTTGAGAGAAGAACAGTTCAGTTCTGAGTTGAGAAGAGGGTACTAGGACTCTAGACATCCTAGGGATCAATTCACCAAGGAGTGGTGTTATTGATCAAGTGCACCTTGGCACTATAAAACAAGTTAATTCCAAGAGTAAAGGAATTATCCTGTTAAATCAGGGAAAGTGGATGTAGGAGCTTGAGTCTCTGAACCACTATAAACTCTTGTGTTGATTTACCTTACAAAGTACTTACATTCATTCAACACTGCACACAAAACTGATCTTTCAAAAGACATATATTCAAAGACTGTGCAAAACTAATTTGGACAAGTTCCCTGAAACTAAACTGGACTGCATTGGATTGACAAAGTGATTTCAGAAACTTAAGGAGTCTAAACTTAAAGGGCCAACCATTATTCCGCACATATAACTCCACTAGATAGTTATTCAACTGAGTACTCAATAGTACTTAGTAGTTTGACTATCTTAGAAGAGTTAATCATCTTCAGCAGAGTTGTCCAAGACAACCTTGCTGAACTCTGGTTTGATCTAAGTTGAAAAGAATTGCATACAAGTGTATTCCTCCCCCCCATACACTTGTTGTATACTCCTTTCAGGACCAACAAGTGGTATCAGAGCAGGGGTTCAAAGACCACTGCCTCTGAAAATCCATCTTGATTTTCAAAATTCACATATTTGTGTAGTCACTGAACTGATCTCTATCTGAAATCTATTACTTGTTGACTAACTGATTATTCTTGAGATATGGCCAACAACAATGCTGTTCCTCCACCTGCTGTTCAAGGATTGGACAACATGGCCACAAATCCAGTCAATCACATTTCACATCATAAATTGCCCATGTTCTCTATAGACAACTATGATTTCTGGAAAATTAGAATGAGAGCTCATCTTGCATCTCTTCATACTGATATGTTAAGAGTAATCACAAGAGGACCTTTTGTGTTTACCCAAACTAACCCCAGGGTAACAGATGAGCAAAGAGCAGATGTAAGGGAACTGATTCCCAAGAATGAGGATGACTTCACTGCTGATGAAAAGAGGAAAGATAATCTAAATTATCTTGCCATGAATACCCTCTATCAAACAATTCCAGATGCAGTCATGGGAAGAGTCTACCATTGCACCACAGCCAAAGAAATCTGGGATACTCTTGCTGAGATGTGTGAGGGTACAGAAAAGATCAAGGAGAACAAGCTCCAAGTTGTTGTGCAAAAGTTTGAGCAATTCACAATGGAAGCTGATGAATCCATTGATAAGTTTGCTGGTAGATTCACTGATGTGATGAATGAAATCAACTCATTGGGCAAGGTTTACTCCAGGAGAGAAGTTGGACTAAAGATCTTGAGAAGTCTCACTCAAAAGTGGGATGTCTATGCTGTGATGATGCAGAACACCAAAGATCTCTCCTCCATGCCCATGCAACAAATCTTCTCAGAACTCAAAGCCTATGAGTTCGACCTCAATAGAAGAAAACTTGTTGAGGAACCTTCAAATCCTACTAAGGGAGTGGCATTCAAAGCCAAAGTTGCTGAACCTGAAATGCAACCCACTCCAAGATCATCAAAGTCAGTCTCAAAGACTGAAATGAAGGAAGAACTAGCCCTGATGGCTAGAAGGTTTGACAATCTGAACACAAGGTTTGGTAGATACAAGAAATTCTACCAAGACAACAAATTCAGGAGAAGATACAACTCCCCTGAAGATCAGGCCAAAGACAAAAAGCCTGAAGAAAAGAGATCAGAGGACAAGTACTCTGATAGGAGAAGGTCCAGTAGAGCTGACCCTTCATCATCAAAAGGAAGAGATGAATCCAAGAAGGATGATGATGAAGACCTGTGCTACAACTGCAAAAAGAAAGGGCACTTCCAGTATGATTGCCCTGAATTAAGCTATAAAGAAAGAAGAGAGAGGCAAGCTAAAAGAGACAGGAAATTCACAAATAGAAAAGCCATGATGGCTGGTGAAGAATCTGATAGTGCTGAAAGCTTCAACTCTTCTGATGGACTGTTCTCAAACAATGATGATGATGATGATGTGTGCAACATGGCTCTTGAGGATGATGAGGTATCCTCCACTTCTAGCTCACCATCATTTCTATCACAGAACACTAGTGAAGTCAACTTGAAACTTTCCTTTGGGAAGTTGATGGAAGATTTCACTAGATTACAAGAATTTCATGATAACTGTGTGAGAGAAAATGAAAGATTGGCTATTGAACTTACCAAAAACCCTGAGATAGTTGTTGATGTCAAATCTACTGAGTTATATCAACAAGCCTTGAGAGAGCTTGAGAAAGCAAATCTCAGGATAGTTGACCAACAAAAGGAGATTGACAATCAACTACTTTCTCAGAAGAGAAAAGACTTTGAACTAAAAATTCTAAATGCCAAGTTTGAAAATCTCTCACATGAATATGATATTCTTAAATCAAGTGAAGAGAGCCTGAAACTAAAGATGTCTGCTTTGAACAAGTCCTCTAGAGCAATAGAGGAAATTCAGAGTTATCAAAGACCTATGGCTCAAAGAAGTGGATTAGGTTTTGATCCATTTGAATCTTCACCTTGTCTTAGTGTTGCCTCTACAAGTAACACTAAGAAAATCTTTGTTAAATCAGTGGCACAACAAGCTGAAAATGAACTAATTCAACCACTGAACAAAGGAAAGGGCAAGATGAATGAAATGCCTACTCTAGTGCTTCAGGAGACTAGACCTAAACCTTTGGAAAAGGTCAAGGCTCCTGAACACAAGAGGAATGTTGGTCAGCAGAGTAGACCCAATGGAAGGGCAATTCTCCTGAACAATGTTCAGAGGAGTTATCCAAGGTATAATCAGCCTAGGCCAACTCATCTGAGAAAGCCTCAGCTGAATAGACCTAAGGAAAACTATCCTCAAAGGCAGAATAAAATGAGACAACCAAAACCCTTCATGCCAAAGGGTAATGGTCATAAAAATGCCTTTCCTCAAAGACTTCATCAAGCTGCACAAAGGACTCATAAGTTTAGGAGAGTTGACAACTCCCCTGAAACCTACAGAGTTAACACATTCACACATACTTTCCCAAAGGCATTTAAGGGAAAGACAGTGTATGTTGATGCACAAGGAAAACAACTTAGCCACCTTGAATCAATCAGGGTGATTAGGCAAGTTTGGGTTCCTAAAGGTACAACTAACCTCTCAGGACCCAAAACTCAAAGGGTACCTAAACCTATCTAATTGCAGGTACCAATGGGCCACAAGAAGAGGAGCATGAACAAAAAGACAGCATGGTACCTTGACAGTGGATGCTCAAGGCACATGACTGGAAACAAGGAACTCCTCACTGATTTTATTGAAAAAGAAGGCCCAAATGTTACTTTTGGAGACAGCTCACAAGCAACAACAAAAGGTTATGGTACTTTGATGATTGGTAACATCAAAGTAACCAATGTATCTTATGTAGCTGGTCTCAAATATAATCTCCTAAGTATCAGTCAATTCTGTGACAAAGATTTTAAAGTTGAGTTCTCAAGTGGAAAATGTCTAATTAAGGATAAAACTCAACAAACCTTACTGACTGGAACTAGGAAGGGAAATGTGTATTTTGCAGACTGGGACAAGTCTACTGATGCTGCATGCTTCATTGCTAAAAGTACTAGTGAACAAAGTTGGTTATGGCACAAGAGGCTAAACCACCTGAACTTCAAATCTATGAATAAACTTGCCAGAAATGCATTAGTTAAAGGATTACCTAATGAGATTTTCATAAAAGAACATGTGTGTAAGCCATGTCAAGAGGGAAAACAGATTAAAGCCTCATTCAAAGGTAAACCAGTCATCTCTACTGAAAGGGTACTTGAACTTCTACATATGGATCTATTTGGACCAATTACCCCTTCAAGCATAAATGGTAGAAAATACACATTGGTGGTAGTAGATGATTTCTCTAGATTCACTTGGGTAGTATTTCTCCTTAAGAAGAAGGAAACACAAGTCAAACTACCTGAACTTCTTAAGAGACTGTCAAATGAGAAAAGCCTTAGCATTATCAAGATAAGATCTGATAAAGGCACTGAGTTCATAAATTCATACATCAATGAGTATTGCACATCTAATGGTATAGCTCATGAAACCTCAGCAGCTAGAACACCTCAGCAAAATGGAGTTGCAGAAAGGAGGAATAGAACCTTGAAAGAAGCTGCTTGAACTTTAATTGCTGACTCAAATTTACCTAAGAGGTTTTGGGCCGAAGCTATAAATATTGCATGCCATACTCAAAATAGATGCTTGATCACTAAGGGGCAAGGCAAAACCCCCTATGAACTCTGGAAAGGAAGAATGCCTAAAGTATCATACTTTCATATATTTGGTTGCAAATGTTTCATTCACAATAATGGGAAAGAACAGTTGAAAGCTTTTGACAGCAAAGCTGATGAGGGAGTATTTCTTGGATACTCTCAAATCAGTAGAGCTTTCAGAGTCTACAACAAGAAAACCCTCTACAATTTTCTTTTTCTCATTCTCTGTACCCCAACAACACACTCCACACATAATATTATATTTTTTAATCAACGTGCAAAAAATAAATGAACAACTTTTGAAGGAAGGGTAGAGTATTAATTAGTTGAATAAACCATCTCTAAAATCTGAATGAAGTGTGGTTATAATAACTATTTGTGGAAACTTTCTTCATCCCTGCAGATTTATCTGCCCTAGAGTTGCTTGATTTTCTTTGTTCTTCAAACTGGTAGTCCAGATTTAGGCATTCAAAGTTCATTTATATGTTGATATGCAATACTGAAGAATCAGAATAATGAAATTGCAAGTCAGTATTCTCAAACATCTAAGTTGAAGTTATTTGCGATAAATACTACTCCCTCTATCCAGATCAGTTTTCATACTTTCTTTTTTGGTCTGTTCTACATTAGTTTTCCCACCCAAAAAAGGAAGGTTTTTTTCAAATCTTACCCGAAAAATTCTACCTTATATACCCTCTATGCCATTACATTTTCTTACACAATACCCTTACTTTATCACTTTCTCTTAGTTTTCTTGCCCAGATCAGTGTGAAAACTGATCTAGAAATACTACTCCCTCCGTCCCAGGATTTTATGCACACTTTCCTTAACGGGCGTCCCAACATTTTTTGCCCACTCCAAAAAAGGAAACAATAATACCCCTCCTTTATTTTACCTTTAGTCAAACCTCCTTTCTCTCTAGTTAAATCTCTCCCACTTTAGTCAATGAATTATCAATAATACCCCTCCTTTATTTTACCTTACACATCACTTTATTCCATTTTCTTAATCTCCGTGCCGGTCAAAGTGTGCATAAAATCCTGGGACGGAGGGAGTAAGTAATATCGTGTGGATTTATTGTCATTATATTTGACAGAAGAACACCTATTTGAGCTTGAGCATCAATCCTTTATGTTTACTATGACAGAAAATACTTGAAACAAATATTATACTTCTTATTTTTTTAAATAGTTTCACACTTTTCCCCCTCATTTTCAGTGCTTACTAGTGAAAGGATGGAAAGGGACAAGTTGGAGCTTTCCTCGTGGAAAAAAAAAACAAAGATGAAGAAGATCACAACTGTGCCATCAGAGAAGTATGCCAAAACCTTCGTCCTGTATAGAAAAGCACTGCCATGGAATGATTGTTATTTATTTCATTTATATACATGGTTTTAATATTTATTTTGGAGTTTTCAGTTATAACATGATTCTAGATTCAGACGTGCTGGCATGAATATGTAATCTTATGACATCTACAAAATTGTAGAGAGGACATTGATGCTCTTTGCATGCTATTGGTTTTATGCTCAATTATATGCTATTTCCCCCTTTTTTGGTGTCATATTCTGTTTTAGAGAGAATGCAATAGGTTTAAAAAAGAACCCTTTGATTGCGAAGGCCAAAATGACTAACTTTCGAGGGCCTATCCTTGTCTGTGTATTAATTGAAGTTGCAACCTTTATTTATAAAGAAACATTCTTAGGCAATCAATATTCTATACCATTCAATTTAAGTATGTACTTGATTAAACAAACATTTGAACTGCTACTAACTCCACTCGTTGGGAAATGCAGGTTCTTGAGGAAACAGGTTTTGATGTTTTAGGGCTTCTCAACAAAGACGATTACATTGAAATGATATTTGGACAGCAGAGAGTGAGATTATACATAGTTGCTGGTGTGAAAGAGGACACGTTCTTTGCTTCACTTACTAAAAAAGAGATATGTGTAGGTCATTTTCCTTTCTCAACCTTTTTATAAACAAAAACATGTGTTATTTTCCGTTTGTATGTATTCAGAAACTCTTTTATAAGATGTTAATATTATTGCAGGAAATAGCATGGCAGCGGATTGATGAGCTTCAACATGCAAATGCTGATGTTATATCTCGTGGGATTAATGGCCTGAAGCTCTACATGGTTGCACCATTTTTAGGGTGAGCATATGACATATTTATCTATCTATCTCATTCAATATCCTCAATATCGTTAGTCTTCTTATAAAAAAACCCATCTTGCAGATCGCTAAAATCGTGGATTTCCATGCATCCACCTCGTGTGGCACCTAGACTAGAGAGACCTACAAGAGGTTCTTATCTCCTCATAATATCTCTTCTACTTGATAATTTCTTTTATTAGTGGTTAATCTTGTGTCTGGATTTGAAAAATCCATGTGATTAGTGAAGTTGTGACTATTTGGAAGGCAAAAACGAGTTCATCGGGTGGCAGCTCAACAGCAGCTGAGAGACAGTCGAGTAAAACTGTGGGTGATGTGGTGGAAGCATGCCCCAGTAGGAGCTTCAGAAACTTCCGGTTTGATACAACTCCCATATTACCAGCAGTGGAAACTGCATTCTCTACTTAAATCTTGTTATGCCCCATCTAAAACCAACCTTTGGACTTTACTTTATCTCCCTCTGAATCTCGATTTACTAGTCCTTACATGTAGTTGATGTATATTGTGTAAAATTAAAATCGGGATTTATGTTGATGAGGTTGATATTGTGTAAAATTAAAATTAAACTCCCTTTTTTCTTTTCTTTTCAAAATTTTATCGTTCTTGTGCAAAGTCTTATGCAAACTAGCTTTACTGTGTAATTGGTTTATGTGTTTTAAACAATATTAGTTGTTATTGTTAAAATATACCACTCCTTTCAATTTACGTTTTAGGTTGTTCCACTTTTATTATTTTATCCGTTGTTCTCATTTTTATGGCTTTTTAGATAGTTTTATTTTCATGTTTTTCATATACTAAGAGAAAGTGATAAAGTAAGTGTATTGTGTAAGAAAATGTAATGGCATAGAGGGTATATAAGGTAGAGTTTTTCGAGTAAGATTTGAAAAAAACCTTCCTTTTTTTGGGTGGGAAAACTAATGTAGAGCAGACCAAAAAAGAAAGTATGAAAACTGATCTGGATAGAGGGAGTAGTATTTATCGCAAATAACTTCAACTTAGATGTTTCAGAATACTGACTTGCAATTTCATTATTCTGATTCTTCAGTATTGCATATCAACATATAAATGAACTTTGAATGCCTAAATCTGGACTACCAGTCTGAAGAACAAAGAAAATCAAGCAACTCTAGGGCAGATAAATTTGCAGGGATGAAGAAAGTTTCCACAAATAGTTATTATAACCACACTTCATTCAGATTTTAGAGATGGTTTATTCAACTAATAACTTGAAGTGCCAAATAATAAGTTGTAACAATAATCATGCAAATTAAAATATGAACTCACTCTTTCGTAGGTTTCATCAAGTATAATGGCACCTGTCACTGGTACTCTAACTTTATACGAAGTGAAGTCCTTAAATATGTCATCTAAATGAGGAACATATGGCTTCAAAACATCACCGTTGTTAAACACAACAAGATATTAAGGAGAACTAGCCAACTAGGATCACCCAGTAAGAATGAAAATTGAATTGAAGATATTTAAATTGGAAAAGATGAAGGATACATAAAGTAGTAAATTCCTTCAAAGTCAGCGACTTCAAAGATGGATTCTTCTCAACTGTATTATCTTCATAAAACCAGTGTGCATACTCCACAAGAAATAAAATCCTCTCAAACGATTGTTGGTCTTCCTTAGGCACATTCAAGACAAAACGACTGCAAAACAACAAAATTGAAAAACACTTAATGAAATGAAACCTTATGTAACCACAATATTAAAAAATTATGGGTAAGGGGAAACTAAAAGAGACAGTTGACTCTTTGTCATTATTGGAAAAACATTTCACTTCAAAATTGTTTGACAACAATATATATCAAAAAACATATCTTAGCAATACCCTACTAATTCCTTAATTTTAACTGCATTTTACTTGTGTCCTGTAATAGATTACAAGTTAGAAAAATCTGTTAATATGTAGCTGTATAGAAATCTCAGTCGACAACAAATAAAATAAACTTATTATTTTTCCACTATCTTTATCCAAGAAATAATCTTATATCTAACATTCTTTACACAAGTAGCCCAAATTCAATCAAACACAACATTCTTTTATCTTATAACCAGTGAACCCTTTAAACTGAACTGACAGTAATCCTTCAACCCAAGATGTAAATTTTCCTAATGTTCCTCTGAATAATTCATATCTTCCATTTATTATTCATTGTCCCTCCTACACATACTACATATTTACTTCAATCATCATTTTTTCAAAAATTCTATTAAACAAAAAAAACTACAGCAGACCTAGCTAAACAGCATTCTGGAAAAGAAAAAAAAAAACTAAAAAAATTGAATGCATAAACAGAAGTTAGAATGTTTTCAAATTTCAACTAACCCAAGTGGACCATGAACTGAATATACCTAAATATACACACAAAATTCTGATACCTGTAGAGATCATCAAGTAGTTCTTGAGGAGGTAGGGCATTCTTGAAAGCAGCGCTCGCAGATCGGTTTAACCCACCACATGTCATTAATTCTTCATCAAACGCTTTCGCCTTTGAAATGATGAAGCCAATTGCAATCGATTGAGAGAAATGACAAGGGATCAGACAGAAGGAAAGAGGTAAGAGCGAAATATCCCAAAAAATATTTTGTACAGAAAATAATACCAGGCCCAAGCACTTGCAATACAACCCAAACTAATGGGCCAAGGCCCAGTAACAAACTAAAGCTCACGAAAAAAAAATTAATACCAACGCTGTGATTCTAATTTCTAAGGCATGTTTGTTTTGGGATTGGAAATCCGGATTTGGGATTTCGAAACTCCACCCCCGTTACAGTTTGGGTTTTTTGATTCAGGATTTCAAAATCCCACCCTATAACACTATACAAATCAACTCTATAAATACCTATAAAACCTATAATCCTATACTATAAAGTTAAATCCTATTCTACATAAATCCCAAAACAAACACAAAACATAAAAAGCATTAGGATTTTGAAATCCACTAGATCTTGAAATCCGGATTTCAAAATCCTCAAAATCCCAAAAGAAACATGCTCTAAGGGTGTGTTTGCAAACTCTCTAAACAGCTTAAAAGCACTTCTCAAAAGTAAAAGCTGTGAGAGGGCATCTTTAAAAAAAGTGATTCTAGAAGCAGTTTGTAGAGTTTGAAAACACCCACTAAATATCTTAGAGCATTTTTTAAAGGTGGTTCACGGGAGTAATGATAGTCCTAAGTTGAAATTGTAGGGGTTTGGGACAACCGACTACAATTCCGGCTTTGTGTGAGCTCGTTAGAGCTCATCGTCCCAATATAATTTTTCTATTTGAAACAATGCCTTTTGGTGTTAGGTTGAAATCCCTCCGTGTGAGGCAGAGATTCGATAATTGTTTCTTTGTTGATTCGGTGGGGCGTAGTGGAGGCCTTGTTGTTATTTGGAATAATAATAATAATACGTGCGATATTTTGAGCTACTCGAATAATCACATTGATCCTAGGGTTAATGATGAAGGGGGTGATTTGAGACTTACGGGGTACTATGGCTTTCCAGAGAGGAGTCGTTGCCAACTCTCTTGGAATCTATTAAGACAACTTGCGAATGTGAATGATTTGCCATGGGGACTACAATGACTTACTTACTTCTAGCGACAAACGGGGTAGAGTGGAGCACCCTCAATGGTTGTATAGAGATTTTCGTGAGGCTGTTAATGACTGCAATCTCACAAACATCCCGCTTTCAGGATATAAATTCACATGGTTCAGTGGTCGAAATGCGGAGACGGCGGTGGAGGAGAGACTAGATCGCGCAATGGCCAACACGTCATGGCATTCGCGATTTTTCAGGACAGTTCCAATTCTACAGTACAGGTAAAAACAGGAAGGTGGCCTGGACCAGTTCTGAAAGTTGTATAGGCAGGCAGAGATGCCCCAACTCTTTGTGAGACCTCCTGCAATAGATTCTTATACACACTTGTCTCGTCCTGTATTGCATGGTTCAACACACTACAACGTTAGTGATCATTCAAATTGAAATAACACTGCTAGAAAATTTTATGTAGGACAATACATAAAAAAGTTCAGAATAAATTAATTATGTATCAAACATTGGTTTTGAGGATGAGTCTATAAGGACATGCTACACTATAGTATATCGGACACATTTAATGCAAATCACATACTTACATACTTCGCTACTTCTAGATGTTTGTCACCACCAACGCCTGACCCCCTTTCCTAAAGTTTCCTCCCAACCAATATGTCACTAGATTAGCGAATCCAATAGCAATTCAAGCTTGATAGAGTCTAAATGGGCAATGGATCTACAGACAATCTAGTCATTCGACCTAGCCCAGGGTCTGCCCTTGGGTAACGACAGGTGCCCTCCTACAACATAGAGTTCATTTCTCTCCATATTTGCCACATTAACATTACACATTTAGTGGTAATTATCGTATCATGATAAGCTAGCAACCAAAAGATAAGGCCTTGAATGCCATCAACTTCCAGCCATGCTGCATCAATTAAATTCATCAACTTAGCTTCATCCCAACAGGCCGTAGCATACCTGCACGCTATCATTAGATGCCACGAACTTTCATGAGCATCCCTATATTGTATACACCACTTGTCTTCCACAACCCTTTTTAAAAATAAATTTTCCTCATTTGGTAAGCATTCCCGACACACTCTCCATAAGAAATCTCGAACTCGTGGTGGAACATCAAGATTCCAAAGTTGTTTCCAGTTCCCCATAGAGTCCAAGGCATCACCTAGAATTAGCTGCGAGGCCACACAATATCCAGATTTAACCGAATATATGCCATTTCTTCCGTGGTGCCAAAATGATGCGATTGCAGACTCCTTCTAGTGCCAACTGAGTTTTCCAAACACGACGCGCTTCGTCCTGAGGCACAATTGCAGCTATCAACTCCTTATTCCACTCTCACTTGTCTGTATTAATCAGGTGAGCGACTCTCCAATTCTCCGTACCAGTTGGGGCAGCCGTTCTAGTACAAAATCCCTCTTTATCATTAATCCATGGTGTCCCTCATAATTTCACGTTGTGACCATCCCCCACTTTCCACCGAGCCCCGCTACTAATCAATTCCCGGCTAGAAAAAATACTCCTCCATGTGAAACTGGGGTTGCCCCCAATCTCAGCTCTTATAAAGTCCGTCGAAGGAAAATATTTCGCCTTCAGGACCCTGCAAACCAAAGAGTTCGGATCATCAAGCAGCCTCCATGCCATCTTACCCAGTAGGGCAAGATTAAATAGATGTAGATCTTTGAAACCCCGTCCGCATTTCTCTTTCCTAACACACAACTTTTCTCATTTCATCTAGTTAATTCCTTTTGTTGAAGAATCTGACGAATCACCCCACCAGAATTTATTAAGCATTACTTGTAATTCATCCAAAAAGTAGTAGACAGGAGGAGGAATGTGGTCATGCAATATATAGGAATAGCTTGCGTCGCCGCTTTGACCAACACCTCTTTACCCGCCTTAGAGAGCTTGCGGCCTCTCCAACCTTGTAGCCGCTTCCACATAGTCTCCTTTATATAGTGAAAGATCTCTTTCTTTTTGTTCCCCACCATTGAAGGCAGGCCCAGGTATCTGCAAGTGTTTAGAGGGGTGTAAATATTCAGACTCTGAGACAACTCCAACCGTTCAACAAATTGTATATTTTTACTAAAAAATATGCCAGATTTGGTATAATTTATCGCTCGTCCAAAGAATGCCTCATAATTATCCAAGATATTACGAAGATGTGTGCACTCATCTATTGTAGCCCTGCAGAAGAGGAAACAATCGTCTCCGAAGAGGAGGTGAGAGACCTCCGGAGCTTGTCGACAGACCTTATGCCCATGGATTCTGCCCAAGCGGCTCGAGTTATTCATTGCAGCCGATAGCCCTTCCGCACATATAATAAATAGGTAAGGCGAGAGTGCGTCACCTTGTCTCAATCCCCGGCTTGGCAGAATTGGTCCCACTCCATCCTCATTAACTTGAATCGTGTACTGAACCGACCTTACACACATCATCATCCAGTGTGTCCATCTAGACGATAACCCCATCCTCAGTAGAATGTTTTCTAGGTATCGCAAGCCCACCCGATCGTAGGCTTTACTAATAACAATTTTGATCGCCACATCTCCCTTTCTGCCTCATCTCCTGTTCTTCATGGCATATATGATTTCATATGCTATCAACACATTATCCTAAATCAATCTACCTGATATAAAAGTAGAATGTGCTTTATCCACCAGCCCTGGCAAGACCTCCTTTAAACGACGGTTGCTCAAAACTTTGGAGATGATCTTGTACACAACATTGCACAAGGAAATCAGTCGTAAATCCCTCATTGATTGGGGGTTGTCAACTTTTGGTATTAGAAAACTACATTTGTTCAGTTTAAATCAGCCGGAAATTCACCTCTTTCTAGCCATTCCTTCCCCGCAGCAAAGACGTCCCAACAAGTTTTATAAAATCCCGGGTTAAAGTCGTCAGGTCCTGGGGATTTATCAAGATGCATTGATTTAATTGCCAAATCAAACTCTCCTTTTAAGAATTCTCCTCAAAGCCTTTCATTTTGCTCTGGCGTAATTGTGAGTGGAACCTGTGTGATAAATTGATCATCAATTCCATTGAGATCAGCAGGTGCGAATAGATTAGTGAAATAGGACCTAATTAAATCGCACAAACCATGTTGACCCTATACCTAGTCACCAACATCGTTTTTCAAGCGAATCACCATGTTCCTCTTCTTTTGAGATGATGCAGTTTGATGGAAAAACTTGGTGTTGAGGTCACCATCACATAGCCAAAAAACTTTAGCCCTTTGTTTCCAAAAGACGTCCTCCTTGACCATCAACCCACTCAATGTTAAAGTCAGAAGAAGAATACTTTGTATATCATATGTGTAGGTTACAAAAGAAGGTTACGGCTGTATATATATATATATATATATATATATATATATATATATAATAGCAACTAACTAATCAAGAACTAAAGAAGAGCCCTAATACATGAATGGTCTTTATAATAGCCAAACATGCGCATTTACTATCTTATCCCAAATATATAAAAAAATGTATCTTCATGTTTATTCTCAATACTCCTCCTCAAGTTGGAGTGTGAAGGTTACGAACACCCAACATGCCTTTGAGAAAAAGGAAACGATCAGCTCCAAGGGGTTTGGTGAAAATATCTGCGACCTGATTTTCAGTGGAGATATCACAAGGACGAATATCCTCATTCACGACTAACTCCCGTACAAAGAAACAATCTATTTCTACGTGCTTCGTTCGCTAGTGGAAAACTGGGTTCATAGCAATGTGTCTTGCTGCCTGATTGTCGCAAACCAGGGGGTAGGGCCTGATAATTGTATGTCGAAATCCTTTATCAGCCAACGAAGCCAAATGAATTCACAAGTAGTCGTCACCATTGCCCTATATTCAGCTTCAGCCGATGAGCGAGATACGACAGATTGCTTTTTAGTTCGCCACGAATTAGGCGAGCCAGCGATCATAATGAGATAACCCGTGGACGACCGTCTTGTAAAGGGGCACCCGGTCTAATCTGCGTCACAATGTGCGACCAAATCAAAGCCGCCTGTAGCACTGATGAAAATGCCTTGTCCCGCCATTTGCTTGATGTATCGGAGTACACGGTGTACGGCTGTGAGGTGCATTTGTCGAGGCTTTTGCAAGAATTGGTTGAGTTGGCTTACTGCATACACTATGTCCGGACGCGTGACTGTTAGGTATAGAAGCCTCCCCACTAAGCGACGATACTGAGTTGCGTCCACGAATGGGCTGTCATCGTCAATTTGCAATTTTAAATTCTACTCCATCGGAAAATTGCTTAGTCGCCCTCCTTGAAGTCCGCTCTCTTCAAGGATATCCAATGCGTATTTGCGCTGACTTAATACGAACCCCTCGGGTGACCTGGCCACTTCAATGCCGAGGAAGTATTTCAAATGTCCCAAATCCTTAATGTTAAACTGTTTATCCAAATGGCGTTTAACAAAGGAGATTACAATCGGACTGTTCCCAGCAAGCAGCACATCGTCCACATAAATCAAGGCTGCAATGTAGGTGTCACCATCTCGAAATATAAATAGGGAATGGTCGGCTCGGGATTGCCGAAAACCAATATATATAAGGGCTTGAGTAAATTTTTCATGCCAATTTCGTGATGCTTGGCGGAGGCCATAAAGAGATCTTTGAAGTTTACAAACACGTTTGTCACCCTCTTTGGCAAATCCTTGCGGAACAGTCATGTAAACGTCTTCGTGCAGATCCCCATGGAGGAAGGCGTTATTCACATCCAACTTGTGAACTTCCCAATTACGCTTAGCCGCCACAACCAACATGCAACAGACAGTGACAAATTTTGCAACAGGCGCAAACGTTTCATGAAAATCGATGCCCTCAATTTGGGTGAAACCTTTGGCAACCAATCGAGCCTTATAGCGCTCGACCTCACCGTTGGGTTTATATTTGATCTTGTAGACCTACTTCGACCCCACTGCCTTCTTTCTAGTAGGTAGTGTAGTCAACATCCAAGTACCATTCTCTTCAAGAGCTTAAATTTCCCTTTTCATCGCCTCACGCCACAAGGGGTCTCTAATGGCCTGTGAGAAATGTTTCGGCTCATCACGGGAGGTGATGGCCGTAAAAAAGGCAGTGTGATTGGCCGAGAATCTGTCATATGTAACAAACACAGAAAGTGGGTACATTACTGAGTTTGCTGCTGAACGTGAATGGTCTACTGAAGGTGGCAAAGAGGTGACATAGTCCGTGAGATGCTTCGGCTGTCGTCGGACCCTAGGTCGTTCTTGTAAAGCAGAATCAATTTGCGGCATGGGCTCAATGTCAATGACGGGTCGTGCAGCAGGCCTGTTGTCGGCTGTAGTGTGCTCGTTAATTGGAGTAGTGGCAGCGGGGATCTCGGCTGTTGGGGGGATCCTAGTGTCGTTTGCTAAATATGGACGACGGATGAAAGGGTGTGGCGGAAGCACAGGTACATTTGAGCAAGCCGACTGCTCTTGTATCCGTTTGTGGGCGTTGGATAAAGCCTCATCAAGGACTAAATTGGTGTTGCCTTGAAACGTAAATATTGTTTCAAAAAAGGTCACATCTCGAGAACTGAAAAAATTGTGGTTTAGCAAATCAAACACGCGATACGCCTTTTGTCCATTCGGGTAGCTTACAAACACACAAGCACTGCCTCGTTCATCGAATTTATCCTTGCAACGGTTCTCATGTGCATAAACCAAACAACCAAAAACTCTAAGGTGGTCGTAGGAGGGTTGCCGCTTGAACAATAATTCAAAGGGCGTCTTGTGTGAGATGATTGATGAGGGAAGACAATTAATGATATAAACTGCCGTAAGTATGCATTCACCCTAAAATTCAATCGGAAGGCCGGCTTCAAAACGCAGTGCACGCGCAATTTCCAATATGTGTCTATGTTTTCGTTCCACAACCCCATTTTGTTGTGGTGTATCTATGCAAGAACTTTCAATTACAATCCCATTATCGCCATAGTATTTAAGCAAAGAGGAAGAACGAAACTCGACCCCATTATCCGATCTAACTCTTTCAACTTTAAGGTGGAATTGTGTTTGAACCATATTGCAAAATTGAGTCAAAAGATTGCCCACTTCAGATTTATGTCGACAAAGATAAACCCAAACTCCTCTACTGAAATCATCAACGATCGAAAGGAAATATCTAGCGCCGGAAAACGTATCACACTTATATGGGCCCCAAATATCACAGTGTATCAATTCAAAACATTGAGTAGTATTGCTAGTACTTGTATAAAATGGTAGGCGAGTTTGTTTAGCTCTAACACAAGAATCACAAAACATAGTCTTTTCTTTAAACTTTTGCAAGACATTAATATGCCGTAACTTTCCCTCGGAAGCATGCCCCAATCTTTTATGCCACAATCCCGGACCACCAACAACAGCCAAGGCCTTCATCTTCGTCGGATCCATGTAATAGAGACCATTACGACACTTACCCAACCCAATCAGCCTCTTCGAGTGTGAGTCTTGTATAGTGCAAAATTCCGCAAAAAAGGTGAACGTATAGTTTAATTCTTTCGTGAGACGACTAACCGAAATGAGATTGCAATGGAATAATGGGACGTGCAATACACGACCAAGTTGCAGCCCATTATCTAAGGTAATTTTCCCAATAGAGTGTACGGGAACAATTTCTCCATTCGGGATTTTTACGGGGGATTCTGTATGATTTGTTATAATATCATACATCAAACTATCATCACAAGCAATGTGCTCTGTCGCTCCTATATCAATGAACCAAGTATGTCGATAGAAATTTGTCATACCTGACATATGTACAGTGGAACTGGAGGCAGCACGACACTCAGTCCGGGTACTGGGCTGGAGCCCGAACCAACATGAGCTGCCCGCGGTGCACCTGGACGTTTTCCTTCCTTCGCCAAAGATCGTCCATCGTGAGCAGCAGTCCCCTTAACGTCTTGGCCACGTCTGTTCCAGCTTGGAGGATAGCCAATTCTTTCAAAACAAGTTTCATACGTATGATTAGTTTTCCCAAAATGATTGCAATATTGTCTGTCCTTCGAATATGGCTTGCGATTTGTATCAGTTGCCTTCTTGGATTGTAATTGAAATGCGGTTGTCTCAGTAACCGACTTTCTTGCAATGGTGATCGTTCTATGCTGCTCGTCCTCGGAAACTAAATTATACACCGTACTCAAGGACGGTACCGGTCGTGTGCTCAGTATTTGGGTTCGGATGGGAGTGTGCACGTCATTGAGTCCCATCAATAAATTATACAATCTGTCGCGGTCCATACGCTCAAGTAGTTGCTTCATCAAATTGCAGGTATAAACTCCACAAGAACACGTGGGGGTGGGCATTACAGAACTCGCCTCATCCCAGATTCTCCGTAATCTGCTGTAATACGCCGAGACGGAATCATCGTTTTGGCGTATGAGTCCGAGTGAGCATCGTAATTCATACGCTCAAGGAGCACTCTCCTTCCCGAATTGTTCTTCGAGATCTACCCAGATTTCTCGTGCGGTTCTAAATTTGACGCTTTACCGTATTTCGGGTTCCATGCTGCTCAACAGCCAACCCCTCACCATTGCGTTGGCGCGTTTCCAATATGGTAAATATGGATCTGCTGCCGGAGGTATTGGGAGTTCACCGTCTACAAACCCAATTTTATTCTTGGCATACAACGCGTTGGTCATATCATCTAACCAATCGCCATAATTGCAGTCTTTAAGAAGGCCCCCCACAAAGACATCTCCGGGCTTGTCCGATGCGTGGAGATAATAGGGTGACATGGGATCAATCACGACAGCTTGAGTCTTCAAGCCACTGCCGATCCCGATTTCCTTTATATCATTTTTGTCGTCTGCCATGACTCAATCTTTCCGCAAGAACCAAATTAGGAAAGAGGAACGAAGAACAACGATCTTGAACAAATTACCAGGAAAGATTCAGCTCTGGTGCCATGTTAAAGTCAGAAGAAGAATACTTTGTATATCATATGTGTAGGTTACAAAAGAAGGTTACGGGTGTATATATATATATATGACAACAACTAACTAATCAAGAACTAAAGAAGAGCCCTAATATATGAATGGGCTTTATAATAGCCAAATATGCGTATTTACTATCTTATCCCAAATATATAAAAAACGTATCTTCATGTTTATTCTCAATAACACTGCTTTTGCTTCCATATAGGCCCGTTTGTCGTTAGTAGATAAGTCAGATTGCAGTAACTCGATACGTCT